>CM053026.1:189543539-189577405 GCA_028564925.1 Lithobates sylvaticus | reverse complement strand
CAACCCTGGCCGTTTGTTGTGGGGGTCTGCGGACGGGGGGCTTATCGGAATCTGGAAGCCCCCTTTAACAAGATCCCGACCTCCCCCCCTGTGTGAAATGGTAAGGGGGTACAAAAGTACCCCTACCATTTCACCAAAAAAGTGACAAAAATGTTAAAATTGACAGGAGACGGTCTTTGACAATTCCTTTATTAAAGTCTTCTTTCATCTTCTTTCTTCTGGTCTTCTTCCTTTCTTCATCCTTCGGTTTCTTCATCTTCTTCTTCCATCTTCTTCTTCCATGTTCTTCCATCTTCTTCTTCCTCCGATCCGCTTCTTCTTGCTCTGGTCTTCTTGTCCGGCATCTTCTTCCACGGCGTCGGCGTCTCTTCTTCTGTGTCGGGCCGATCCACGCAATTGGAGGCTCCCGCTGTGTGAGGCTTTGCTCCGTCTGACAGGTCTTTTATAACGGAGGGCGGGGCCATCTGGTGACCCCGCCCCCCTCTGACGCACGGGGACTTGATGGGGACTTCCCTATGGCTTTCCCCATGATGTCAGAGGGGGGCGGGGGCCGTCCCCATCCCCTTCTGACGTCATGCAGAAATGTTCGAGTCGAACATGAGTTCGACTCAAACTCGAAGCTCATCCCTAGTGAACATATTTAACCAGTGCCAGTTACAGTCATACCCAAAAGAGGGAAGTGGGGTCTGTCCTTACCATAAGTGTTGGACAGACAGCCTACGGTACTTCCAATTTTTTCATTGAGGGCATAGCCCATTACAGCAACTTTAAATGCTGGCAAGGTCAAGAAACTGCAGCAAGCTGTGACATACAATAAATGAGGAAAAAGGAGGGTGGGCAGCTCTTCCATCCAACTCTACCGAAAGACCCAGAATTCCCTGGGGCACACGTTCCCTGAGCTCAGGCCCATCCCCTATGTTTCAACCAATCATTTCCCTTGTCTGGCACCTGGCCATGCCCCCATCAGCCAAGGCTCTCTTTCCCTAGGGAGGGGGCTCAAGAGGCCTTCATATTCCCATTGTAGTGTCCAGATTCCCATGCTTTTTGTGACAGTATTTTACTTATTAGCCCTAACAATTGCCAGAGTTTAATGATAAGATTGTCCCACCCTCATAGATTTCAGTGAGATTTGCCTCGAAATTCACTTATGAAGAATTTCAAACAAGATTCGCTGAACCCCTGCAAATTAAACATAGGCAGATTAGCCAGTCAATAAGCTATAGGTTGCAGTGAATTTTTCTATTTTAATAACATATGACTTATTCAGTCTGAGACAGTTACAAGCGTTTATCCCACCATACTAATATTGATCTGATAGCCCTTGTTGCAAAGGTCAGAACTGCCAGGTCCTAAGTGTGGGCCAGATAGAAAGCCTCGCAGAAAAATAGATCATTTAATGGGAAATGAAACATGCATGATAGCTCACTGAATTGAAATAAGATAATGATCTTTGTGAAAATGCTAATTCCAGGAAAAAAATACCAACTAAAGTGGTTATTGTATTTGGGAGTTGAACATTTTTAGAAAAAAAAAAAAATGATGAGATAAAACAATGAATGGAGTTGAAATAACTTTTCTTTGTACGTAAATTAGCCTAATAAGTCACTGTAGTACCACACTGCACTGCAACAGCACATAATACTGTATCATGCCAATATAGCAAATTATATAAATGGTCACAAGAAAATATTGCCCTGAAATAGAATCAAACATCTTTTTTCCCCCTCCCCACTACTTTTCTTCTCTTTCCTTTTGTGTCTTTGGTTTTTCTTACCCCCTCTATATAGAGTTACTGCCACAATAATGCTCTCGAAAGAAAAATTCTGAGCAGAAAATGATTTCTGTTCATAACATACAAAGGTTTTCTCTTGTTCTCTATCGTTATATTGGATGTACGCTTACACAGATGCTACTTGTTGTCCAGGAGCAATTTACGACATTGCACATGTTTGACGTATTGTATGTGATATGGTAAAACAGTTTTTGTATGTTTTGCTATAGATTTGTGATATTTCGATAAACATTTTTATTGGGAAAAAATAATCAAACACTGCTTACTTGCATTGGGCCCCAAGACCGCAAAGACCCCTGTGCACCTGCACAGGCTGTCCAGCTGGCATGTCCACCACTGGAAAGATGATAGATAGATAGATAGTACTGAAATGTAACCCTGAGCCACACTCAGGAAAACTGCCAGGGAGGTTAATGACATCCCACTCTTAGTCCGTAGGGTTCAATATTGAGTTGGCCCACCCTTTGCAGCTATAACAGCTTCAACTATTCTAGGAAGGTTGTCCACATGGTTTAGGAGTGTGTATATGGGAATGTTTGACCATTCTTCCAGAAGCATATTTGTATGGTCAGGCACTGGTGTTGGATGAGAAGGCCTGGCTCGCAGTCTCTAGTTCATCCCAAAGGTGTTCAGGCCAGTTAAGTTTCTCCACCCCAAACTCGCTCATCCATGTCTTTATGGAACTTTGTGCACTGGTGAACAAATAATTTGGTGGAGGGTGTATTATGGTGTGGGGTTGTTTTTTCAGGGGTTAGGCCTGGCCCCTTAAATTCCAGTGAAAGGAACTATTAAGACGTCAGCATATCAAGACACTTTGGACAATTTCATGCTCCCAACTTTATAGGAACAGTTTGGGGATGGCCCCTTCCTGTTCCAACATAACTGCGCACCAGTGCACAAAGCAAGGTCCATAAAAACATGGATGAGCGAGTTTGGGGTGGAGTAACGTGACTGGCCTGTACAGAGTCCTGACCTTAACCCGATAGAACACCTTTGGGTTGACTTAGAGACTGCGAGCCAGGCCTTCTCGTTCACATCAGTGTCTGACCTCACAAATGCGCTTCTGGAAGAATGGTCAAACATTCCCATAGACACACTCCTAAACCTTGTGGACAGCCTTCCCAGAAGAGTTGAAGCTGTTATAGCTGCAAAGGGTGGGCCAACTCAATATTGAACAATACAGACTAACACTCAGAATACCGTTAAAGTTCATGTACGTGTAAAGGCAGGTGTCCCAGTACTTTCGACAATATAATGTAGATAGATAAAGGTTTGCCATGTAACTTTATTTGAAATTGAATTTGGAACAGGCTCATATATAGCAATGACCTTTTGGATAAAGTCTGTGTCTTGCAAGAACGTGACAAAATCCATCTTATTATATAATTTCACCACTATGACTCTGTATTGTTCCCATGCCAGCATCTATAAACATGCCCCTGAGTCTGATCTGTGAGCTCTAAAATCGTACAAGTCTCTGCCATATTACCTCTAAAAGTTAGTTGCAGTTCTGAATGCATGTTTCTCTTGAGTGTCGTTATCTAAAAATCCAACATGAAACCAATTTGTGTTTATTGTAAAATCTGGAATGGGATTTTAACAGTAGCATTTTATTTTTGTCCTTACAAAAAAAGAACAGATTGTTTGAAAAAATATCCACGAGGAATGTAATCTAGAGAAGATACACAGGAACAATGGTTTAAATCAGTGTGTACAACATAAATCAGCCTACAAGCTGTGTGAAGGCTGTTGCTGTTCCAGGAAAGCAGAGGCTTAGCATTCTTACATTAAATCATTCTCAATCTTTTGAATCAGTTCACTTCTGAAGTGGGCTTGGATTGATCACATTCTTGCCAAAAGCATACACAGTGTTCTTAAAACTTTAAGATTGCTTTAGGTATATTTTGAATACTGTTCTCTACATGAATAGAACAATGGGGGTTCACAGCTCAAAAACATATACGGAGAAAATAACCCAATTCAGATATTGATTTTGTGGTTTTATTCCCTTGAAAATGGCCCTACACCTTAGAAACTCTGCTAATGCCTGGGAAAAACAAACTTCAATAGGTAACAGGGATTCTGGCAATAGATCTCCTACTATTCTGTTATGCATGGGTATAGAATGCTTCCTTTAACCGCTTGCCGACCGCCTCACGCAGATATACTGCGGCACATACAGGCAAACGAACGTACGTGTACGTTGCCCTTTAAGAGGCAGCCTGCTTCCGCATGCGCGCCGCCGATGGCAAGCTTCCGTGAAACGGATCACGGGTCGCGCGGACTCAATGTCCGCGGGGATACCTGCGATCGTCTCACGGAGAGGAAGAAGGGGGAAATGCTAATGTAAACAAGCATCTCCCCGTTCTGCCTAGTGACAGTGTCACTGATCATAGCTCCCTGTGATTGACCAGCTTCCCTGCCCCTGCTGAAGAAAAGCATCCCCACAACAGGATGCTGCCACCACCATGTTTCACGGTGGGGATGGTATGTTCAGGGTGATGTGCAGAGTTAGTTTCCCGCTACACAATGCATTTTGCTTTTAGGCCAAAAAGTTCAAATTTTGGTCTCATCTGACCAGAACACCTTCTTTCACATGTTTGCTGTGTCCCCCAGGCTTCTCACAAACTGCAAATGGGACTTCTTATGGCTTTTTTTTCAACAATGGCTTTCTTCTTGTCACTCTTCCATAAATGTCAGATTTGTGGAGTGCACCACTAATAGTTGTCCTGTGTACAGATTCTGCCACCTGAGCTGTGGATCTCGGCAGCTCCTCCGGAGTTACCATGGGCCTCTTGGCTGCTTATCTGATTAAAGTTCTTGCCTGGCCTGTCAGTTTAGGTGGATGGCCACGTCTTGGTAGGTTTGCAGTTGTGCCATACTCTTTCCATTTTCAGATGATGGATTGAACAGTGCTCCATGAGATGTTCAAAGCTTGGGATATTTTTGTGTAACCCTGCTTTAAACTTCTCAACAACTTTATCCCTGTCCTGTCTGGTGTGTTCCTTGGCCTTCATGATGCTGTTTGTTTACTAAGGTTCTCTAACAAACTTTGTGGGCTTCACAGAACAGCTGTATTTATACAGAAAATAAATTACACACAGGTGGACTCTATTTACTAATTAGGTGACTTCTGAAGGCAATTGGTTCCACTTGATTTTAGTTAGGAGTATCGGAGTAAAGGAGGCTGACTACAAATGCACGCCACACTTTTCACATATTTATTTGTAAAAAAAAAATTAAAACCGTTTATCATTTTCCTTCCACTTCACAATTATGTGCCACTTTGTTTTTGTCTACCACATAAAATCTCAATAAAATAAATTTTTGGTTGTAACATGACAAAATGCGAAAAATTTCAAGGGGTAAAGGCACTGTATATCAGTTCATAAATTAGAGGCATATGGAAATGTACAGATTGCCATGGGTTTTGATTTACTAAGAAAATTATTTATCCACTTAGCTCATGAAGCTGTGTTCAGTTCAATCAGTCAATCATGTGCAAAGGAAATTCCTGTTTTAAATCACTCTGCACACACTAGGATGTTCAAAATTGACACATTTTCACTTTTCCTAATGAGAAAAGTACACTTGTTTAGTACATTTCCCTTCATAAATGATAAATTATTAAAGCGGAGCTGCACCCGCACAAAAAATATTAAAAGTCAGCAGCTACAAATAGTGCAGCTGCTGACTTTTAATAAATGGACACTTACCTGTTCCTGGTTCCAGCGGTGTAGGCAGAATGTGACGAGAGACCACTCGTCTCTCGCTGCCCCGCCGCCATCCTCTGTCAGGGAATCAGGAAGTGAAGACGCAACGTCTTCACTGCCCGGGTCCCTACTGCGCATGCGCGAGTCGTGATGCGCGCCTCTATTGGTCCTGCTGTGTCCTGGGAACTGTGTTTCCCAAGACACAACGGGGCAGCTCCGGATAGGGGCGGGGCAGCTATCCGGAAGTGGGTGCAGATACCTGTATTATATAGGTATCTGCACCCCCTCTCCACTGAAAGGTGCCAATTGTGGCACCGGAGGGGGGGAGGAATCCGATAAGCGGAAGTTCCACTTTAGGGTGGAACTCCGATTTATGTTAATATTCTGATAAAAACTAACCAATCAAGTCTATTTAGTGGGGCTTCTTTAGAGAGCAAATCTCAGGAAAACATGACCAGTAGGGGTTACACAAAAAAAAAAAAACTTTCTGAGGAACACTGCTTTGTGCTTATAAAACACTATACATTTGTGTGATTTTTTTTCAACATTGGGCATAATTATGCAATTAATTTATATTTGTTATTTGTCTTAAATTGGAAAACAACCCTTAATGAGGTTTTATACTGATTTCTGTAATTAATATCTGTTTAACAAGAGAGCATTCAAGAATGGATCAAAGAAAAATACGGTAATTGGATTACAGCTTGTTTGTACTCATATGCCTTGCTATGTATGAAAGACCTCTTTTTTTATGTAATATGTATGTTACAGTTTTCTTTGTGGGTGTACAAAATATGTAAAGGAGAAATGGATCATGTAACTGCAGAACAGATAAGCATATGGCCTGCTGTCATATTACTCTTTATTGCTTTTAAAACAAAAATCAGTACATTTATTGACTAAGAAAAGCTTGAAATAAACCAACTATAGTCACAACTGTAAGGAAGATTATTATGTACAAGCACAGAATTATTATAAAAATGCTACATTAAACGACACTCATTAGTATGAGTAAAAAGATACTTTGTACTGGAAGCCTGAGCCTTATAAACATAGGCTAACTCATAATAACAAGGCTCAGCTCAAATCCTGTATTCCAGTGGCCTGATACCCATACCATAAAATTATAGATTTAAAGAAAAAGCCCACTAAAAAATATATATATTTTTGGCCTTCCCCCTATCACCTTCCTGCTCTACACACCTACTCTATGCCCAAGCAGCTGGTTCACTTTAGGCAGAATGGCAGTCAGCATCATTCTACCCATTTCTTGTTGACACCCCCTGACATCATGCAGCCTGGGCTGAATGTACTCCAGGAGGCCTATCTGCTGCCAGGAAGAAAAAAGAGGAAGGACCCTTGACATGACCATACAAGCTAGAGGCCTACAGGAAAAAAGTATGGGGATGTAAAGGGGAGATAAATTGAGGGGGGGGGGGGGGGGGGGCATAATGGGTAGGGGAAGTTCTGGTTTAAAGAGGAACTGAACTCTAGGACAAAGGACTAGTTACCGGTATTAACTATAGTCTCCCTGCAGTTGATATTTCTCCATTACTGGCTTACTATACCTTATTGTCACATAGTTGGTTGAGGCCGGGTTGACATTGAAACATTAGGTTTTCCTTCTGCCCAGTACACCCTGAAGGAGATAGCTTATAGCAGAACGAGAAGTGGCACAGGGGCCTGCAATTGGTCTGGGTGCAGAAGATCAGAGCTTTTGCAGGTGCAAAGAGAACATCTATAGCCAGGAAAAGCCAAGTATGCAACAGTTGGGTAGCAAGGGCACAAAGACAGAAACAGGAGCAAGGTCAAAGTCCAGACCAAGGTTAATAACAAGCAGGCAGCAGAGATACAAAAACATCAGCCAAAAGGTGTAGTCAAGATATGAGCCATGGTCAGCAATAGGAGATGATGAGAACAGAGTCAGAAGATATGCCCAAACATTTGTTATCTGAATGCAGGTCAAGTCATAAATCACAGGAGCTGATGACTACTTTAAAAAACACTGTTTGGTGCATTTACACTAAGGCCTGCCTGAAGTCCCTTCTTCTTTTGGAGAAGCTTGATATTTGCATACATTTCCCAGAAAGAACAGCTTCCCATTTTTTTCTTTGTACTTCAGGGAATCACAGATCTATTGACAAAGAATAGATTCAGCAGTGTGCAACTATAAATATACGCAGATTCCAAAAGCTGATTCTATTTTAATGAAGGAAAAAAAATTACTAACTGAAGTGATCATCAAAACTAATTTTTTTATTTACTCTATATCATAAATATGCTATTTTGTCGATATAGAAAAGAAAAACCAATCCTGTATTATTCTGCAAAACTTACCTTTAATGTTTATTAAAATGTGTGTATAGCCAATACTTTTTTATTTTACTTTTTAGTTTTGAGTAGAGTGGGTGAGGACTACTAGGTGAATTAAAATGCTTGTAACCCTAAAAGAAAAAAAAATGGATCCTGTTCCTTTAAAGCATGAATAACAGCACAGTGCTTGTGCTGTGTAATTTGGCCATTTGTATCATCTAAAATACCTGTCTGATCCTGCCTGGTTCTGCCCACCCCTCTGTAAACTGACCAGGGCTGCTCAGCCCTGACACCATGGTAAGTTTACATGCCGCCGTCATCCACTGTCTCTCCTCTTTCCTGTCTCCCCTCCTCCCTGCCTGTCAGCTCTGACCTGTTCCCCTCCCCTCCTTCTGCTATCATAACTGAGTCTTATTTCTACAATCCTCTCTGTTACATTAAATGATGTGCCCAGTGTGTGTGTTTTTAAAAAAATAAGCCGCTGTATACCTTTTTCATAGCGCCACTTGGCGCTCATGCGACTGCCCGCCACTCTCCTCCTCTCCTCCTCCTGGCTGACATCAGCTCCTCTGTAGTTATCGGAATGGGGGATCAGAGCGGCGAGCAGTCAGGTGAGCACAGAGCGTTGCAATGAAATAAGGTATACAGCGGCTCATTTAAAAAAAAAAAACACATACACTGGGCACATCATTTAATGTAACAGAGGGGATTTGGTTTTACAACCACTTTAGGGCCGGCAATACACGGTTCGAATCTTGGCCGGTTCAGCATGAATTGGGAAAGATTTGAACCGTTAATGGACAGTCTGAATGTACCTATAGAGGAATCAACTTGGGTACAACAAGCCAGCCTTGCAATTACCGCTAGTGGCTGCAATAGCCACTAGCAATAATCACGGTCTTCTCCCAGCAGGGATGGCCTTCCTCTCTATTTGTAGTGGTAATCATTGTCACATAGGCAGAAATTGACAGGAAATTCAAAATGTTACAGTTGTTACCAGAACAAGGGTAAATCTTTCAATGGGATCAACTACTCTAGTGTTTATGAGGGTAACTCCTCCCATTTTGTAAACTTTTCTTTTCACTTCCTGTTGTGTCTCTAGGACAAGAAGTGAAGGGAAACCTCCCAAAAGGTCAAAGACAGGTGTTTTAATTATTTCCTGCTTTAACAAAACCTAATAATTCAATCGCAAACAAGCTTCAAATTATTCTAAACAAGGAGAAATAATATATCTTTTTAATTACAGCATATAGCATAGCCTGCGAACAGTCCATGTATCTCATTCCCATAAGATTATAATAAATTATACCACTTTAGCTTCTGGTCTCCTGGTCCTCAGTTGTCATAGGGATTTACTTAGGAAGAATGACTTTCTCTGGGGAACCCCTGGTTTGATACAAACTAATAGCCACCAGTGATTCCTGAGAATAGGAGCTTTGCTTGAAAACAAATCATTCACAAAGCTGTGTTATAATTGCACAAAAATTTTAAATTGAATTTAATGCAAAAGTGATCACAAAGAGGAGTTTCTTTCAAGGGAGTTCCATGCAGATGGACAATTAAAAAAAAAAAAAACTTTACTGTGAGTAACTGCAATGGTTGGCTTGTATTCTAGTTAAATAATGGGCAGCCTTCTAAATATCTGCCACAGCTCTGACACTATTATTCCCTTTGTATTTTTATATTATCTGAAAGATCCAATTTTATACACGCTCCCCTTGCTGTGTCTAAGTCTCTCAGGTGCATCCAATTGCCTAATGTAATTACCATCACCTGTGACTCATTGCAAACTATCCTACTTCTCATTCTGAAATGAATGAGAAGGGCAATAAGGAATTGCCATCCTGTATCCTCTGTAGTAATCACACGTTGAGAAGTGTAGGCAGCCGGCCATGGCTTGCCGTTTTCTGTGTGTAACCTTTTTATAAATGTGCAATATCAAGATAAAGAGGTTAGAACCAAGTTATGTTAAAAATCATTTTGTTTTACTTCTTTAATGTATTAGTATGGGTAAAATAAAAAATGACATATATCAATGCAGTCTGTCATTAGCATTAACAAAGACATTTTTGTTTTTCTAAGTCCCTCTGTAACACAATTTTATTACCTGTTGATCCCATCAGTGGAACTGTTATGCCGCGTACACACGACCGGACTTTCCATCAGAAAAGGTCAGACGGAATCATTTCATCGGATATTGCGATTGTGTGTGGGCTTCAGCTGACTTTTTTATTCAAAAAGTTTGAGGGACCTAGAAATAGAACATGTTTTACATTTTTCCGACTGAATCAATTCCTATAGGGAAAACCGTTTGTCTGTATGCCAGACCAACGGACCAAATACGACGCAGGGCAGCTATTGGCTACTGACTATTGAATTTCCTTTTCTAGTCCCGTTGTACATCATCATGTTCTAAACAAACGGACTTTGGTGTGATCATGTGTAGGCAAGTCCATTTCAGTGGAACTCCGTCGGAACTCTGTCGGAACTCCGTCGGAACTCCGTCGGAAAGACCTTCAGAGTTTATTCTGACGGAAAGTCCGGTCGTGTGTACGCGGCATTATTTTTAGGCCCCATGCACATTGGATGTTTTTTCAGCTCCTAGAGGAGTTTGTCCTTTTTCTTTTTCCTGAACTAAAGAAATAAAGTAGGCGCTATTTGACTAAATAAATCCTTAACTTATATGTACTAAGTGTTTTATAGGTGAAAAAGAGCTTAAATTGCGCAACCTAGGTGAGGTTTGGTTGAATTATATAAATAAATAGACCATCAAATGTTACCAACAAATCAATAAATAATATAAGTGACACTTATATTATTTATTGATTTGTTGGTAACATTTGATGGTCTATTTATTTATATCATTCAACCAAACCTCACCTAGGTTGCGCAATTGAAGCTCTTTTTCACTTACACTTAACCCTATATTCACGTTTTTTTATTTGCAGCACCTGGCAATGTTTTATCACCTTTGAGTGTTTTTTAGGTGGAGTTTATATATTTCATATCATTTTTTATTTATTTTTTTCCCACAAACCTGTGTTTATTTGAGGTCATTTGTACCTCGTTAATCAATCATCACTGGTTAGCGCAGATTTTTCCCTTTTAAACACTAAGTGATTTCTACCTTAGACTCTACAATTATCAATACTGTGCAACAAACTGAATTATTCCAAAAAGCAAAACATGTAGGAATTAAATCAACAAAATCATGCAATTCATATAATAATGTCCCATTCGTGATGAATTTGTGAACAAAAAATCAAATCAACTTGTGCTATAAAATGAAAAAAATTACAGATATAGAGTCCTTGTTAAACTGTGATCACATCCAAATCTTTAGCTTGCGCTTTATTAAATGCCTCCCATCCACCTTGTGTCTTTAGTGCAGAAATTTTAAACCCAATTTCAGGGTAAATGTGCTCCACCACCAATGATACAAATGCACACTCACCAGAGTCCTAAGGCCTGCTGGACCAAAATGCATGTGTTATAATGCCAATAAATGCCAGCACGGAGCTCCAGATTAGCTTCTCTCCATCTCCCAGAGGTTCTCCTCCCTCAGTGGGATAAACACCAATCACCCAGAAAGAAAATAAAAGAGTTTTATTAAAAATTCCACTTAAAACCAATCCCCCAATTATATGCACTTACATGTCAGGGTGCCCAGACCAGCACCAGCTCAACCAGCATATACTTGTGTGTCTATATGTGTAATCACAACGCTGCCGCTGAATGGTACAGACAAAGGCGCCGTCTGTCTCCCCAGATCCCAGCGTCTGTTCCACTGTTCGAATGGATGTGACGTCACCTGCGGTCCACGGGAATGTCAACAGCAATCCGATCTCTATGCAAGTGACTTCCTGACGACGCTATATAGCGAAATGCATAGAGGTCGGGTTTAGAGGCAGAAAAAAATCCCACAGCCAGTCCATCAAGGAGCAGCAGAGTTTTGGCAGAAAAAATTTAGACGCGCTTAGAGGTTGAGCATTAATTAATTTCAATGGGCAGATTAAATTATTATTTTGGCCAATGAAATTAATTAATGCCCAAGCGCTTGATGCAACTAAATTCATTAGATTACATTAAGTTCACAAGTGTCAAGCATTTTTTCTGCCTAAACTCTGCTGCCAGCAGGAAAGGAGTTTAGAAGACTTAGCAAAACGTGTCCATGGGGCCTTACACTTCCTATGAATAGTAAAAAAAAAAAAAAAGCACGTTACCTAGAGGTAACCAACTGGTATTCCCATAACAAAGGAGCTACTAATGTACAGATACCAGCCCACAGACTCTTCGGTATTGAGGGGTGGTTTGAGTGGAATCAGCAATGGCATGCTGCTGCTAACAAAGCAAACAGAATATTGGCATGCATTAAAAAAGGGATTAACTCCAGGGCAGGGGTGGACTGACAACTCATGGGGCCCCTGGGCAGTAGAAGATTATGGGGCCCCCAGGCTTACAGGTGGCCGCCATGCCAGGAGTAAGTAACAAACAGAACAGCATATAGAGTACAGCAGTCAGGATGAGCGCCATGCTCACATCAGAGTCCTGCCTTACAAAGTCCTAACATTCACCCTATACATCACAGTCTGCAGAGTCCCACCCTATGGCAGAGCCCCCCAGTGTGCAACCCTATGGCAAAGCCCCCCAGTGTGCCACCCTATGGCAGAGTCCCCCAGTGTGCCACCCTATGGCAGAGCCCCCCAGTGTGTCACCTTCTATCAGTGTCCCCTTACACACACCTTTGCACCTTAGTGCTTGGTGTGGCAGGCAGCTGGCAGGTAATTTTAATTAGAAAAAAAATCCACTTGTTGCAGGCTCTGAACTGCGCAAGTGAGTCTTAGAGCCAGTGGAATAGTGAACTGCTGTGGTTGGCCTCAGATCGGGTAGGGGGGCATGTGAATAAAACCCATGCTTGATGTGTGCCATGATATCACCGCACAGGCACACGCCCAGACCTGCCCTGCTGCCTGATCCAAGGCCGAGCTCAGCAGTGCACCATTCCGCTTCCGCACTTTTCACTCAAAAATCAGCCTGATTGAACACACTGTTGCCCCCATCTCCTGGCAAGCTGGGACTTGTAGTGCCCCAGCAGTTCACAGACACATTAGGTGGTAATTCAGGAGAGGAGGGGATTGTGCCTGTATACTGGTGGGCAGGTAATAAGTAGACAGGGTAGCAGAGATTGGGGGAGAATTTCAGAACATGTCCTTCCTCCAGAAGCAGTACACTTCTCACAGAAAATCGATCTAACAGCTTCAGAAACAGGAGGAGCCCTGCTAGAGCAAAAACACATCCTTCACCTCCCTCCTGCTCACCAGGGTAAGCACTGACAAAAATACACTCAGTTCAGCCTCCTCCCTCTCCTCTCCTCCAGCGGTCGGCATCTCCTGCTCTGAAATCAAATAAGCTGCGGTGGGGAAGGGGGCATGTACACTGTGTTCTCATTGGCTGAGGATCCTATAGCCTCAGGATTTTCACAGCAAAATGATGTCGGTAAGGGACATTTCAGAGACAGATATAAAAATACACAGACTTTTACATGCTTAAAAAGACCTCAGATCTCATATTTACACTAAAATGAATGTAATAAAAAAAAATGTTTGAAAAAAAAGAAAAAATATTAAAATGTTGCTTTAAGAGCTATGGGTGGAAGTGACGTTTTGACCGCCCAGCTGAAGAAGAGGATACCAGGGTTACGGTAGCTAGCTGCTGCCATAACAACGATATCCCTCTTCAAAGTACCGACGTATAACGATGGCGGGCGGTCCATAAATGGTTAACAAATCACATGGCCACTCATTAAAATTAAAAGAAAAAAGGTTTAACCTTAAACTACGTAGAGGGTTCTTTACTGTAAGAGCGGCAAGGATGTGGAATTCCCTTCCACAGATAGTGGTTTCAGCGGGGGGCATCGATAGTTTAAAAAAACTATTAGATAAGCACCTGAACGACCACAACATACAGGGATATACAATGTAATACTGACATATAATCACACACATAGGTTGGACTTGATAGACTTGTGTCTTTTTTCAACCTCACCTACTATGTAACTATGTAACTATGAGTTGAGAGGCATTTCCCCAAACCACCGGTGAGCCCCACTCCCAAAAAAAGCACCCAAACCTAATGCTGACAAGCATCAGGCTTTTCAGACTAAATCAAAATATGGTGAATGATGTCACTACCTGAATAATCCACCTCCATATGTCAGGAACTCAGAGAGGAAAATATCAGTTCATCTAGACCCTAAAACCAGTTCCTCAGGGAAGCTGAGATCGCATACTTGCCCTCAATGATGGGTAAGTGGTTCATAATCCCCATCCTTGCCAAGTTGCCAGTATCCCCTCTTGGGCACTAGAGGTGCTGAAGAGCCCACTGCCTGACAGGACAGGACACTGCTTTGGGAATGGGACCCTTGTTTTTGGGGTGAAAAAGCACTCTCTCATTTCTGAAGGGCATTTGGGCTGGTAGCAGCATAGCAGGAGGACTGAACGTTCGCAGCTCCATTGCTATGGGCACATTCACCCACAGGCTATTTATAGTAAGAATGCTTACTATAATGTACATGTGTGATTTCATAGATGTTTGAAGGCAGTTGTATTCACCCAGTGTGGAATGTAGGGAAAATCCTGTCAAATCTCAAATAATTGTTCACTAGGTAAATTGCCAAGTGAATAATTTATAAATATATTTTTTCTTTTAATGTTCTGCAGTCAAACAATTTTTGTATATTTAAAGCGGTATTAAACCCAAAACCAAAGATGTGTGTAAAGTGACTGGTCTTGTATCCATCCTCTTCCTGTAGTAGGTGGCCTGCTAGGTTCCTCCCACAGCTTTGCTCTCTGGGCTTAGTTATGTGCAGCACAGTGATGATGTCACTGCTACTTTTGTATGGTAATATCTAAGCTTGCAAAGGCTTTTCTGCTGCAGTGCACACAAAGTGGCTATTGAGAAATATATACAGTATTTAACAGAAAGTTTGGGAGTTCAAACTTAACCACTTACCGACCAGCCTCCGTCATTATACTGCGGCAGGTCGGCCCATTCTCGCAAATCACCGTAGGCACGCACGCGCCACCGGCAGGGGACCCAATACGCGTGACTGGCAATGTCCACTGGCCACCCACAATCGTGGGAAAGAGAGCCAGAACAGGGATCTGTCAATGTAAACAGACAGATCCCCATTCTGACAGGGGAGGAGAGAGAGAGAGATCTGCTGTTCCTAGTGATTAGGAACAGCATTCTCTCTCCTCCAGTCAGTCCCATTCCCCCACAGTTAGAAACACCTCCCAGGGAACACATTTAACCCCTTGATCGCCCCCTAGTGTTAACCCCTTCCCTGCCAGGGACATTTACACAGTAATCAGTGCATTTTTATAGCGCTGATCGCTGTATAAATGTCAATGGTCCCCAAAAAAAAAGTGTCAAAAGTGTCTGATCTGTCTACCGCAATGTCGCAGTCCCGCTAAAAACTGCAGATCGCCTCCATTACTAGTAAAAAAAAGATAATAATAATAAAAAAAATGCCATAAATCTATCCCCTATTTTGTAGACACTATAACTTTTGCGCAAACCAATCAATATACTCTTATTGTGTTTTTTTTTTTTTACAAAGAATGTGTAGAAGAATACATATTGGCCTAAACTGATGAAGATTTTTTTGGGGGGGATATTTATTGTAGCAAAAAGTACAAAATATAGTTTTTTCTTTCAAAATTGAGGCTCTTTTTTTGTTTATAATCAAAACATAAAAAACGCAGAGGTGATCAAATACCACCAAAAGAAAGCTCTATTTGTGGGAAAAAAATTTGGGTACAGCATTGCACGACTGCGCAATTGTCAGTTAAAGCGACGCAGTGCCATATCGCAAAAAATGGCCAAGTCATTAACCTCCCTAACGGTAAACCCGAGTGTGGCTCGGGGTGAATTTTCATTTCCAAAAGCAGTAACCCCGAGCCACATTCGAGATTGCATCGCAAGCAAAGTTACTTACCTTGTCCCCAGGATCCTGTGATGTCCCCACGCTGTGTGTGCAGGCTGTGTACTCTGTTCGATCTATCACTGTGCCGGGCTCCGTTCCCTACGAGCATCTCGATGCACGGGGACGGAGCACGGCACCAAATTCAAAAGGTGCAAAAAGCATAATACATACAGTACACTGTAATCTTACAGATTACATTACAGTATCAAATCAACCTCCCTTTTGTCCCTAGTGGTTTATTGTTTTATAGTTTTATATTATCTATACTGTTCTTTCCGCCTGGAAACTTGAGATTGTCCATAGCAACCAAAAAGTGTCCCTTTACATCAAAAGCGGTTTTAGACCAGCTAGAAAACAGCGATAGTAAATTAGAATCACTTGCAGAATTGAGCGATATGGATTTGTGGGGAAAATCGTCATCAAACACTGTAAGTGACGACAGTGACAATTCTGCAACTGAGCAAATTTCAGTGTTTTTTATTTGATTACATTATTGAATACATTTTATTATTATTATATTATTATTTGTTATAATTATCTATATTTATTTGTTATATTATAATTTATGATTTTTTTGCTTCAAACTTTATCATGTCTACTAGACTCTTGTTTGGACAGATTTAAGTGTGTTATTCCTAAGAATTACAGGCCTACAATATAAAACCCCAAATTTCCATGCAAAACATTGTACAGCTTTCAGCATCAAAAATCAGACATAATCATACCGCCAGGGAGGTTAAGGGGGAAAATCTTCCAGTCTGTAAGGCCCCTTTCACACCGGGGCGTTTTTCATGCAGTACAGCGCTAAAAATAGCGCCTGTTCACCTCCTGAAAAAATCCGACCCCTTTAACTGCAGTGTGAAAGCCGGCGGGCTTTCACACTGGAGCGGTGCGCTAGCAGGACGGCAAAAAAAGTCCTGCTAGCAGCATCTTTGGAGCGGTATAGGAGCGTTGTGTTTACCGCTCCTATACCGCTCCTTCCCATTGATTTGAATGGGAAACCGCGGTAAAACCGCGGCAATACCGCCGCAAAGCGCTGATACGGCGGCGCTCTGCGGGGGTGTTTAACCCTTTTTTGGCCGCTCGCGGGGGGGAAAACCGCACTGCGAGCGGCCGAATACCGCGGTTAAAACGACGGTAAAGCAGCGCTAAATATAGCGCTGCTTTACCGTCACCGCGGCTCCCCGCCCCAGTGTGAAAGGGGCCTAAGTGGTTAAGGTATATCTAAAGGCAGCTTTTTTTTTAGATTTGGACTAGAACACCTGTCAGATTCTTATTGCTGTCACTGCACCTGTTAGACTGGGTTCACACTTATGCAAATTGCATGTGGGTTTCCCTGCATCCAATTTGCATGACAGGAATTCACACGACTCTGGGGCAGTCGCGGGGCACACTGGAAAAGGGTCCTGAGTTTCAGGTCTGAATTCAGCCAAAAATCCTGACCTAATTCGCACCTGAACCAGAGAACAGGGATGAACCGAACCCCTGCTGTTAGCCACAGCCTCAGCTAATGTGAACCCAGCCTTAGGAAGACTTTCCTGATATTTTTACTCATTCCCGTAATCGCTGAAAGTGAAACTTAAAAAAAATAAAAAAAAATTTGGGTTGCCACCAGAATAGACAGGAAATCTTCCTACTGGGGACACTAGTTCTGATGACAACCAGGGATTACCTCACTTTCAAGGTAGTTCCTCTCACTTTCTGTCTTGGTTATGGGACAGGAAGTGAAGGGACATCTCCCCAATGGGACACAGATAGCAAGAAAAAAAATGACAGGGGTTGTAACCCTCCCTTTCTTTATCCAAAATGAAAAAAATAATTGCCTATAGTTTTACTTGAAGGGGAGGGAGAAGTTGAAGGTTTACCTTTTTACCAGTGGCGGCCCATCCATTAGGGGTGCATGGGTGCCGCCCCCTATCCATGCGTCCGGCCCCCTATTCTACATGCAGGGCCCTGGACGCATAGATTACAATGGGGGCAGGGTGTTTTTTTTTAAACATGTGATTAGAGCCGGAGGCTCTAATAGGCTTCAAAAAACAGTGGGCTCGGGCGCAGAGCACTGCGCTCCGAGCCCACCCAATTGTGTGAGAATAGCGAATGAATATTCGCTATTCTCACACTGATCCTCCTCTTGGCCAATCAGGCCTGAGACTCATCACCCAATTCAAAGGACAAGCAATCCTATTGGATGCCTAGATGGGGTGGGGTGGTTGTTTGTTGCCCCCCCAAAAAAATAATCCACCAGCCGCCACTGCTTTTTACTTGTGACTATGGTTGATTGAACCCGAACTGTATAGTTCGGGTCCGTACCGGACTTTTGGGTGTTCGGGTCCCAGACCCGAACCCGAACAATTGACTGTATGTTCGGGTTCGGGTCCGGTGTTCGGCGATGTAATGGTGCTTTTTAAAATGTCTTTTAAAAGCACTCGCGGCTATATGAATTGTCGGCTCCCGTCCCCCTTAATACAGAGAACAGTCATTGAAGTCATTTATTTTTAAAAAGTTAGTCATAAAAAGTGTTTGGGGACCGGGTCCTGCCCCAGGGGACATGTATCAATGCAAAAAAAACTTTTAAAAACGGCCGTTTTTTTTCGGGAGCAGTGATTTTAATAATGCTTAAATTGAAACAATAAAAGTGTAATATTCCTTTAAATTTCGTACCTGGGGGGTGTCTATAGTATGCATGTAAAGGGGCGCATGTTTCCAGTGCTTAGAACTGTCTCTGCAAAAAGTGTCATTTTTGCAGGAAAGAAAGCTATTTAAAATCACTCGCGGCTATATGAATTGTCGGGTCCCGTAACACAGAGAACAGTCATTCATTGAAAGCCATTCATAAAAAAAAAGTCATTGATAAAAAAAATAAAAAAAAATAACAAAAAAAAGCGTGGGGGTCCCCCCAAATTCAATAACCAGGCCCTTCAGGTCTGGGATGGATTTTAAGGGGTCCCCCTCAAAATCCATACCAGAGGTCTGGGATGGATTTTAAGGGAAACCCAGCCAAAAAAAATGGCGTGGGGTCCCCCCTCAAAATCCATACCAGACCCTTATCCGAGCACGCAACCTGGCAGGCCGCAGGAAAAGAGGGGGGGACGAGAGCGACCCCCCCTCCCGCCTGAACCGTACCAGGCCACATGCCCTCAACATTGGGAGGGTGCTTGGGGGTCTGAGACCCCCAAAGCACCTTGTCCCCATGTTGATGAGGACAAGGGCCTCGTCCCCACAACCGTGCCCGGTGGTTGTGGGGGTCTGCGGGCGGGGGGCTTATCGGAATCTGGAAGCCCCCTTTAACAAGGGGACCCCCAGATCCCGCCCCCCCTGTGTGAAATGGTAAGGGGGTACAAAAGTACCCCTACCATTTCACCAAAAAAGTGTCAAAAATGGTAAAAATTACAGGAGACGGTCTTTGACAATTCCTTTATTAAAATCTTCTTTCTTCTTTCTTCTGCTCTTCCTTTCTTCATCCTTCGGTTTCTTCATCTTCTTCTTCCATCTTCTTCCATCTTCTTCTTCCTCCGATTCCGCTTCTTCTTGGCCTTCTTGTCCAGCATCGGTGTCTCTTCTGGGCCGCTCCGCGCAATGGGAGGCTCCCACTGTGTGAGGCTTCTCTCCGGTATCTTCTTCCACGGCGTCGGTCTCTAAAGGCTTCTCTCCGGTATCTTCTTCCAGGGCGTCGGTCTCTTCTTGGGCCACTCCTCGCAATGGGAGGCTCCCGGTGTGTGAGGCTTCGCTGCGGCTGACAGGTCTTTTATAACGGAGGGCGGGGCCACCTGCTAACCCCGCCCCCCTCTGACGCATGGGAACGTCATGGGGACTTCCCTATGGCTTTCCCCGTGACGTCAGAGGGGAAAGCCATAGGGAAGTCCCCATGACGTTCCCAAGCGGCAGAGGGGGGCGGGGTTACCAGGTGGCCCCGCCCTCCGTTATAAAAGACCTGTCAGACCGCAGCGAAGCCTCACACACCGGGAGCCTCCCATTGCGAGGAGTGGCCCAAGAAGAGACCGACGCCCTGGAAGAAGATACCGGAGAGAAGCCTCAGAGACCGACGCCGTGGAAGAAGATACCGGAAAGAAGCCTCACACAGCGGGAGCCTCCCATTGCGCGGAGCGGCCCAGAAGAGACACCGATGCTGGACGAGAAGGCCAAGAAGAAGCGGATCGGAGGAAGAAGAAGATGGAAGAAGAAGATGGAAGAAGAAGATGAAGAAACCGAAGGATGAAGAAAGGAAGAGCAGAAGAAAGAAGAAAGAAGATTTTAATAAAGGAATTGTCAAAGACCGTCTCCTGTCATTTTTTACAATTTTTGACACTTTTTTGGTGAAATGGTAGGGGTACTTTTGTACCCCCTTACCATTTCACACAGGGGGGGGGCGGGATCTGGGGGTCCCCTTGTTAAAGGGGGCTTCCAGATTCCGATAACCCCCCCGCCCGCAGACCCCCACAACCACCGGGCACGGTTGTGGGGACGAGGCCCTTGTCCTCATCAACATGGGGACAAGGTGCTTTGGGGGTCTCAGACCCCCATAGCACCCTCCCAATGTTGAGGGCATGTGGCCTGGTACGGTTCAGGCGGGAGGGGGGGCCGCTCTCGTCCCCCCCTCTTTTCCTGCGGCCTGCCAGGTTGCGTGCTCAGATAAGGGTCTGGTATGGATTTTGAGGGGGACCCTACGCCATTTTTTTTTTTTGGCTGGGGTCCCCCTTAATATCCATCCCAGACCTGAAGGGCCTGGTTATTGAATTTGGGGGGACCCCCACACTTTTTTTTTTGTTGTTTTTTTTATTTTTTATCAATTACTTTTTTTTTTTATGAATGGCTTTCAATGAATGACTGTTCTCTGTGTTACGGGACCCGACAATTCATATAGCCGCGAGTGATTTTAAATAGCTTTCTTTCCTGCAAAAATGACACTTTTTGCAGGGACAGTTCTAAGCACTGGAAACATGCGCCCCTTTACATGCATACTATAGACACCCCCAGGTACGAAATTTAAAGGAATATTACACTTTTATTGTTTCACTTTAAGCATTATTAAAATCACTGCTCCCGAAAAAACGGCCGTTTTTAAAAGTATTTTTTGCATTGATACATGTCCCCTGGGGCAGGACCCGGGTCCCCAAACACTTTTTATGACTAACTTTTAAAAAATAAATGACTTCAATGACTGTTCTCTGTATTAAGGGGGACGGGAGCCGACACTTTATTATAGCCGTTCGGGTCCCCATTGACTTCCCCAGTTTGACTTTGTTCAAACCCGAACATCCAGGTGTCCGCTCAACTCTACTTGTGACACATTTTTCTTTGTGCTTATATAATTCACTTATAATTAAGTATATGTAAAGCTAACGCTAAAAAGAATTAATATTTATAAAAATTCAGTATTGCATGAATACATATGGTTATTACACAAGTGTTTGTGACATACTGCTACTTATGTATCAGCTGTCCGATTTTCTTGCAAATACCTGGTGATCCTGCCAGTTCCCCTGTCATACAGGGTAATTCTGATCATGCCAAACATGGAATCAGATCCATATTTAAATCAAGTGGCAAAGGCAAATGTTAAATCAAAAGACTTTCCACCACACACTGATGTCACAGTTCCATTTACAGGGAAGTGTTACAGCTGGGGTGGGAAACACAGGCGTAATACATGTCGATTTAGAAATGCAGTTTGTCACACGTGCAAACCTAGAGGTGGGGTGGGAAACCGCTCATTAATGCACCAATTGTTGTTCCGAATGATGAAACCTCTACAGGTGTTTATACAAATGAAGAGGCGTAGACTCCCGTGGGAGTCTGTGCCCAGAAGTGGGTGCAAATACCTGTCTTAGACAGGTATCTGAACCCCCCTCCCCACTGAAAGGTGCCAAATGTGACACAGGAGGTGAGGAGGGTTCAGAAAAGCGGAGGTTTAATTTTTGTGTGAACCTCCGCTTTAAGGGTGCTTGCTTTGTCCCAGTGGAATATGGAAATTTCAGAGGATGCTTACGCTTAATAATTACTAAGGGACAAAGAGCAAGTTTGCTGGGTAGAGAGTCGTTTGAACCCCTTGGAATTTCATTATCAGGAGTTCATAATGTATCTCCAGTTACTCTACAGAAGGTGATAGAGGACTTGGCTCTCAGACCAAAAATTTAGGCTGAGATTGCATGTTTTGTGGAGCAAGGTATACTTGAACCTGTAACACACCCTTAAGTGGTGTACCCCAATAGTTCCAGTATTGAAGCCAAATGGTGACGTTAGAATTTGTGCTGACTATAAATGTACAATCAACAAAGCACTGCAGGAACAACCCTATCGAATTCGAGCTGTATATGAAATTCTGACTATGTTAGCAAAAGGGAAGGTATTTGCCAGACTTGATATGGCACAAGCTTACCAATTATTACCTGTGGATGACAAAACTGCGGATACATAAATAATAATAACACACAAAGTAGCTTTCCGAGCAAAAGGTTTGCAGTTTGGAGTTTCCACTGCTCCCGGCATATTCCAGAAATTAATAGAGGACCTCTTATCTGGACTTCCAGGTGTAGTACCTGTCAGAAACCATGAATCAGACCGAGACAGAAGTACAGTTAAATCACACTTGTTTAATAATAAAAGTAAATAGAACAAACATAGCCAAAATATAGCCAAAGTTAGGTAACCAGAACGGATAGTCAGACAAGCCAGAAAGTCAAGAAGCCAGGAATCTGCATATGGCAGATAGAGAGGCTGAGGTGGTTTTATGTGTGCTGTACTAACAGAGCACACACACACACTCTAGCTCCTGGAGATGCCTGACTGCCTTCGATGACAACAACTGGGCCTTACGGCAGCTGGAGGCTGCCTTATATGACAACAACTGGGCCTTACAGCAGCTGGCGGCTGCCTTATATGACAACAACTGGGCCTTATGGCAGATAGAGAGGCTGAGGTGGTTTTATGTGTGCTGTACTAACAGAGCACACACACACACTCTAGCTCCTGGAGATGCCTGACTGCCTTTGATGTCAACAACTGGGCCTTACGGCAGCTGGAGGCTGCCTTATATGACAACAACTGGGCCTTACGGCAGCTGGAGGCTGCCTTATATGACAACAACTGGGCCTAATGGCAGATAGAGAGGCTGAGGTGGTTTTATGTGTGCTGTACTAACAGAGCACACACACTAGCTCCTGGAGATGCCTGGCTGCCTTCGATGACAACAACTGGGCCTTACGGCAGCTGGAGGCTGCCTTATATGACAACAACTGGGCCTTATGGCAGATAGAGAGGCTGAGGTGGTTTTTTGTGTGCTGTACTAACAGAGCACATACACACAAGCTAGCTCCTGGAGATGCATGGCTGCCTTCGATGACAACAATTGGGCCTTACGGCAGATAGAGGCTGCCTTATATGACAACAACTGGGCCTTATAGCAGATAGAGAGGCTGAGGTGGTTTTATGTGTGCTGTACTAACAGAGCACACACACACACGGTAGCTCCTGGAGATGCCTGGCTGCCTTCGATGACAACAACTAGGCCTTATAGCAGATAGAGTGACTGAGGTGGTTTTATGTGTGCTGTACTAACACAGCACACACACACACACTAGCTCCTATAAATGCCTGCCTGCCTTAGATCACAATAGGACAGAAGGTGATACTGCAATGCTGTACTAACAGCACGCACACACCAGACTAATCCCCAGAATCACAGCAGTTAGACTCAGCAGCAGATAATGTCACCACTCAGCAGCAGTGCAATCAGCAGAATGAATCAGTGATGCAATCAAATGATCAGTATTCAGTAGTAATGATAATGAATCAGCATCAGCAGTCTGCCTATATCAGAATCACAGCCGGAACACATGTGCACTAGGCCGACGGCGCGGCGGCATTTTATACAGTGGGGCGTGTACTAAAGCCCCTGAGCTATAATTGGCTACAGGCATCCTGCCTGTAGCCAATTATTGCTCTCCTCGCTGCCGGCGCTGTGATTGGCCAAGCATGCGGGATCAATCATCAGCCAGCAATGCACTGCGACTGGCGCAATGGATTGCGGGCCGCTCTCATCACACGAATGTGATGCGAACGGCCCAAATAGTTCTGGGCTCGCCGAGCAGGCGAACGCCCGGTGCTCGATTCGAACGTGGGTTTGAATCGAACACCGGGCCCATCCCTAATCAGGATGTGCCAACACAGGAGCAGAAACAAAGGCAGCCATGAGACTCTCAAAGGCCTCAATGGACTCCAGAGACCAACTCTGTAGGTTACCGTCCTTTATGGTCATATCAGTCAGGGGCTTCACCAGAGACAAGAAGTTACGAATAAACTTCCGATAATAGTTGGCAAAGCCAAGAAAATGCTGCAGAGAATGTAAACCCATAGGTCGGGGCCACTGTAGGACTGCTGAAAGTTTCTCTGGGTAAATCGAAAAATCAGCAGTGGAAATGACATAGCCCAGGAATTTTACCTATTCACGATGGAATTTGCACTTCTCCAATTTACAATAGAGATTGTTCTCTCTTAGTTTCTGAAGCACATGACAGACATCTGTGTGGTGGCTCTCCAGGGACTTGGAAAATATGAGGATATCGTCGAGATAAACCACCACACATAACTGCAGCAAATCTCAGAGGACATCGTTAACCACTTTAAGACCAGCCTCGTTTTGGATTTTAGGTGTTTACATGTTTAAAACAGTTTTTTTTGCTAGAAAAAAACGTAGAACCCCCAAACATTATATATTGTTTTTTTTTCTAACACCCTAGAGAATAAAATGGCGGTCGTTGCAATACTTTTTTTCACACCGTATTTGCGCAGCGGTCTTGCAAGCGCACTTTTTTTGGAAAAAATTCACTTTTTTGAATAAAAAAATAAGACAACAGTAAAGTTAGTCCAATTTTTTTATATATTGTGAAAGATAATGTTATGCCGAGTAAATTGATACCTAACATGTCACGCTTCAAAATTGCGCCCGCTCGTGGAATGGCATCAAACTTTTACCCTCAAAAATCTCCATAGGCGACGTTTAAAAAATTCTACAGCTTGCATATTTTGCGTTACAGAGGAGGTCTACGGCTATAATTATTGCTCTCGCTCTACCGATCGCGGCGATACCTCACATGTGTGGTTTGACCACCGTTTTCATATGCGGGCGCTACTCACGTATGCGTTCGCTTCTGCGCACGAGCTCGTCGGGACGGGGCGCTTTAAAAAAAAAATGTTTTGTTTTTCCTATTTATTTTTCTTGATTTTATTTATTTTTACACAGTTTTTTTAAAAAAAAATTTAATTGGCTCACTTTTATTCCTATTACAAGGAATGTAAACATTCCTTGTAATAGAAAAAAGCATGACAGGTCCTCTTAAATATGAGATCTGGGGTCAAAAAGTCCTCAGATCTCATATTTGGACTTCAATGGAAAAAAAAAAAAAAAAATGTCATTTAAAAAAAATGACATTTGAAAATTCCTCTTTAAGAGGTATGGGCGGAAGTGACGTTTTTGACGTTGCTTCCGCCCTCCTATGGTATAGAGATGAGTGGCGGCCATCTTACCATCATTCATCTCTATGCCCAGCAGGAGAAAGGACCCGATCGCCTCCGCCGCTGCCGACGGTTCCGGTAAGCGGCGGAAGGCGCGGGAGAGCGGCGGGAGGGGGGGCACCGCCGCCGATAACGGTGATCTTGCCGCCGATAACGGTGATTCGCCGCGATGACCACCATTATCGGAATGCCGACCGGCGCCTGAAGAGATGGATATCTTGGTTGTGGCAGCAGCTGCTGCCGTTACCGAGATATCCCTCTTCAAAATCAGGACGTACATCGTCGTGCGCCGGTCGGAAAGTGGTTAATAAATTCCTGGAAAACTGCCACAGCGTTACAAAGACAAAATGGCATTACGAGGTACTCATAATGGCCTGTTCTGGTATTAAATGCAGTTTTCCACTCGTCACCCGCCTTAATCCTCACGAGATTGTATGCCCCTCTCAAATCAAGCTTTGTGAAAACTGTTGCTCCCTTGAGGTAGTCAAATAACTCCATAATCAATGGAATCATATAAGCATTCTTAATCGTTAAAAACGATTGAGACCCCTATAATCAATACAAGGTCTCAGTGCACCGCTCTTCTTCTTCACAAAGAAGAAACCAGCACCAGCAGGAGAAGAGGATTTGCGGATGAAACCTCGAGAAAGTGCGTCTGCAATATATTCCTCCATGGCCTTATCCTCCAAGACCGACAAAGGGTAAACCCGGCCACGAGGGGTTATGGCACCAGGTTGAAGGTCAATTGCACAATCATATAATCGGTGTGGAGGCAAACTACCGACTTGAACTTTGTCAAAGACATTGCTAAAATCGCATGTCTTACTGCATTCTGGCATCCAGGAGAGAACCTCAGCACAGAGCCAATCAAAAGAGGGGTCGTGTCTCTGTAACCAAGGATAACCAATAACCAGTGGAAACTTAGGTGAGGAAATAAATTGGAATTGGATTATCTCATGGTGAAGAGCCCCTACGGCCATTGACAATGGAACAGTCTCATGAGTCACATGGGCAACCTGTAGAGGTTTCCCATCAAGAGCCTCAATGGCAATTGGAGTGGCACGCAGCTGCTGCAGAATCGAGTCCTTTGATACAAAGGCAGCATCAATGAACAGGCCTGCAGCCCCAGAGTCGATTAGAGCCTGTATCTCGACGGACGTCTCAGCCCAAGAAAGGGTAACCGAAACCAAGGGCTTATCCTTCTGGATAACTGGGGATGAAACAATGCCACCTAAGATCTGTCCGTGACAGGACCTCAAGGTTTGAGCATTCCCTGGACGGGTAGGACAAGACTTAAAAAAAGTGACCTGCCTGGCCATAATTAAGGCACAAACTCTCCCTCCTCCTAAGGGCTCTCTCATCCGCACAGAGACGTGTGAAGCCCAAGTGCATGGGTTCATCTTCACTGATCGACTCGGTACCAGGAGTCATGGGAGGTGAGTTTTTCTCTGAATCTGGAGTCAATGAGAATGGCAAATGTGATCAACTTCTCCAGCTCATTGGGTATATTTTGGGCTGTTATCTCATCCTTGATGGTATCCGAGAGACCATGAGAAAAAGCAGCCATGAGGGCATCATTGTTCCAAGCAATCCAAGTGTAATCGGCAACAGTTCTCGTACTCTGTTTGATGGACATGAGGCACTTGGCAGCAGAAGCGGAGCATGGGGGAGCATCAAATACCCTTTTAAAGGAAGCCACAAACTCTGGGTAACTCAGGACAATGGGTTTTTGCATCTCTTATAGAGATAGGAGCTAGCAATTATCTGACAGCTGAGCAGCCAGCTCAGAGAAGGAAGGACTGAGTCCAGTCCCGACAGTTACCTTATTTTGATAATCTTATTGTAGCGGATAGCATTCCGTCTTTGGCTTCACAACTACAAATTGTTTTGAAACGTTTTCTTGATGCTGGTCTCAAACTTAAAAAAGAAAAGTGTGTTTTTGGGGTAAACAGCGTGGATTTCCTTGGATACAGAATTGATGTACACGGAATTCATCCAACTGATTCTAAGGTTGAAGCTATCCATAAAGCTCCAGTCCCAACAAACAAACAAGAGCTGCAAGCATTTCCTAGGGTTACTTAATTTTTACCATTCTTTTCTGCCTAACAAAGCCACTGTTGCTGAAACCCCTGCATCGTTTACTACATAAAGATGTTCCATGGAAGTGGACTGACATTCATTCTACAGCTTTCAATGCTGCAAAAAAGTACTTGTACACTATGATTTTAAAAAAACACTCACTCTTACCTGTGATGCTTCTCCATATGGCATTGGAGCTGTTTTGAATCATGTTTTGGAAACTGGTGTTGAGGCTCCTATTGCATTTTATTCAAGGACCTTGTCTACAACAGAGAGGAATTATGCTCAAATTGACAGAGAGGCTTTAGCTATTGTGTCAGGGGTAAAAAAGTTGCATGGCTATTTGCTGGGTCTGTTTACCAGAAGTACTCCCACTCCTCAAATTCTTTCCCCACGAATGCTCAGATGGTCACTCATGCTGAATGCTTATGACTGTTATTTTGAATATTGTCCTGGCAAGAATATCACTCATGCTGATGGATTGAGCCAGTTGCCTTTGTTTTCTCCTGATTTCCTTGTCCCTCCTGTGCCTGATGTTCTCATCCTGGAATCCATTCCAAACCCTCTGTTACATGCTAGAGACATTGCTGGTATGACTGCTAAAAATCCCGTGCTGGCCCGTGTGCTCAACTGGGTGTGGAGGGGATGGCCCAAATCAAAAGTTGAAGAGAAGTGCAAACCATTTTTAGTGCACTAACATGAACTGTCCGTCTATAAATGTTGCCTATTATGGGGAAACAGAGTGGTAATTCCAAAGGCAGGACAAGCTCAAGTACTGCATGCTCTCCATGAAGGACATCCTGGAATAGTCCGCATGAAAGCGTTAGCCAGAAGTTATGTTTGGTGGCCTAAAATGGATAAAGTTATTGAGAAGTGAATACAGAACTGTGTACCATGTCAATCCACCCGTCATGCTCCACCTAAAGCCTCAGTACATCCCTGGGAAGTGACTAGGTCACCTTGGTCACGGTTGCATATAGATTTTGTAGGCCTTTTCAAGGACAGATGTTTAGTTGTCGATTCCTTCTCAAAATAGCTGGAAGTTGTATCAGTTACATCCCCCACCTCTGCCACTGTCATAAGAGTTTTACAGAGTTATTTTGCTACACATTGGTTGCCAGATACAATCGTGTCTGATAATGGAAGGAAATTTACCTCCTCAGAATTCAAAACCTTTATGGCAAGCACTCTTATTCAACATGTTATGATTGCACCATTTCACCCATCATCAAATGGTCAAGCTGAACGTATTGTTCAGACCACCAAAGACTCATTGAAGAGAATTGTTCTAGGAGATTGGAATCAGAGACTTGCAAATTTCCTTCTGCAACAACATGTGACACCATGCTCAAGCACTGGTTGTAGACCAGCAGAGCTCCTAATGAACCATTGTCTAAAAACATGTTTGGATCGTTTATACCCTGATATGACATCAGAGTTACAAGAAAAGCAAGAACTGCATTAAAAAAAATGATGCTAATCTTTCTGTGAGAGTGTTTGAGCCTGACAGTGCTGTTTATGTCAGAAACTATGCTGCTGGGCCTCGTTGGATACCAGCAAAGGTTCTTGTGGCTACAGGACCTTTGTCATACAAAGTACAAACTACTGATGGAAGAATATTATGAAGGCACGTTGATCAAATCCAAGAAAGAAGTGGTGAAATTGTACCTGCTTCTGGTTCTAGTGGTAATGGGATTCCAGTGATGCCAGATCATGGTGAACCATTGGTGCTATTCCTCCAGGAAATTTTGTTGTTATTATTATTATACAGTATTTATATAGCGTCAACAGTTTGCGTAGCGCTTTACAACATAAGGGCAGACAGTACACTTACAATACAAATCAATACAGGAGGGATCAGAGGGCCCTGCTCGTTAGAGCTTACAATGAAGAGGTGATAGACTATGTAGAGGTAAGCCAATAAGATGGGAGTTGCAGTAATCGAGGCGAGAGATGACCAGCGAGTGAATTAAGAGCTTTGTTTGTGTCATTGTTTAGAAAGGGGCGTATTTTGGAGATGTTGCAGATGTTGAGGCGGCAGGATTTGGACAGTGATTGGATGTGTTGCTTGAAGGAGAGTTCAGGAGAGTTCAGGAGAGTTCAGTGTCCAGGACTACACCTAGAACCTTGGCATGTGGGCATGGGCTTATGGTTGTGCCTTCGATTTTGACAGAGAGGTCAGGAGAAGGGGAAGGGGCATATGGGGGAGGAAAAATTATAAGTTCGGTTTTGGATAGATTGAGTTTGAGGAAGAGGTGTGACATCCAGACTGATATATCTGATAGTAAATTAGTGATAGAGCCAGTTTCTCTCAGTCCCTCTGATACAGCACAAGAAGAAGAATTGCACCCAACTGAGGGTCCTAGGGAACTGTCTTAAACAGTGGTTCTTAGGCGTCCAAGGAGAAATATTCACCCTCCCAGTTATCTCAAAGACTTTGAGGTCTAGGGGGAAGGAGTGTTATGTATTAGTGTGTTATACTGCTCTCCATCCAGTAGGGGAAGCATTGGAAATATGTTCACTTCTTTATTGTTCTAGTATAGCTATGTATTTTTAGCATCTATGGTTTTCTGTTGTCTGTGTTGGATAGTAAATAAGTCCTGTGAATGCCTGTCCATGTCTATGGCTCAAATTCATTTTAAATACACAAAAGTCTGCCAGGAAGGGGGCAACTAAAAACAGGCAGATTTGCTATGATTTAATGGCCCCCTGACCAACCACCCAAACTGCAACAATACAGATGGACAGGGTTGTACACATGCTGTAGCTGCTGCATTTTCTACTTGTGCGGAGTTTGACGGGTGGCCTGTTAAACTTACCCATTGAATTTAATGAGGCCACAATGCCAAATGTTCAGCTTGCTGTTGTAATGCAGTCCCACAAAGTAAAATTGCAGTTCAGCAATTTAAAAATAAAAGTAAAAAAAAAACAAGTGTTCAGGAGGCATGCCACAACTATGCCATGGGGGTTGCAATGGCTTATACATGTGAACGAGCCATTAGAGTAACTCCTACCTCCTCCTTTGGCTCTGTGTATATTTGTGATTGGCCACAGGTGAATGTCACTCAGCCTGTGCCCCCTGTGACCTTTTTTCCTTTTTTTACTGGTTGTTTGATATGACTGTATTTATCTTTTTTTTGTAAACATGAAGAAAATAAATAAAGATTATATAAATAATAAAAAAAAAAATAGGAAAGTTGGGAGAACACGGCTTTGATCCTGGATTTCTGAAAACTGAGCAGTGCACAGCAAAATAAAAACCCACAAGCCTTTGTAAATTAATGAACAGCCTTCTTTGGAAGGTTTCAAGAGACAGCCACAGTTTGATGGGCTGGTTATTATAAAAAGAAGCAAATGAAAATCTAGTCTACTGTATATAGCTGGTTTATCATAGCAAACAACAAATCTATAATACAGATAAAAATCATTAACCTACATATATATTTGTTGATGTGACCTTTACCTACACTTTTTTGTGTCGACACTTCTGGTTGTTAAACCTTTTTTCTATTTACCAATAATAAACAGCTGTCATAAATTTAAAATAAATAAATACAAAATAATAAAATAAAAAAAAGTGCGGTTTGGCCGCAGTGTACCCGCGGTTTCCCATAAATATCTATTACATGGGAAACGGCAGGTAACCTGTACAAAAACTGTGGGTACAGTGTACTGTACCCATGCTACGGCCAAACCACAGGGACACAAATGGGGACAATTTATCCAGGAACAGCCTCCAGAAAGTGGGGACTGACCCAGCAAACCAAGGACGATAGTATCTAGCAGTACCCTGAAAAATCTTGCTTCTGTCTGCAATAGAAATAAGATTGTGTGTACAAAACCCCTGTGGCTGAGCCTGCCAAGAAGCTGTCACCTGTCATGGGTCAGTCATTTCCCTGCACAAATACAAGGGTTGTGTATACTGTACATGTGGCTGCTCAGCCTCAAACAATTGGCCCATTAAAGATTACAGCTTCCTGGTAGGCTTTGCCACATGGTTTGGAAGTGCATTTGAATAGATCCAAGCTCATCTGTAGTCTGGAATTCCTATTCAAAGTACAGTGTACAGTACTTCCTATGCTTATGCACTTTTGTGTCTACATTCTCATACCTGTATATCTGTTTTGTGGGATGTACATGATACCTCTTCTGCTACTCTCACAAGATTTGGAGTCAAAAAATGTAATTTCACTACTGTGCTACTCCCTGTTCTCCTGAGGGATTGATGGAGAGGAGAGTAATTTGTTCCTAAGAACATACAGACAGACACCACCTTGACTCTACTTCATCCATCCTGTTGATCTGAACTTTTAGAACCTCTCCTCCAAATTTTGGAATATTCCCTCACCAGTCATCATATCAGCAGTCATTAGAGGGACAACTCTGACAGAGGAAGCATGGTCTCTACCAACATGGCCACCTTCACACAGACACAGTGTTGAACAAAATATGGAAAACTGGTAATGGAGAATAGAGAGACCACAGGCAATAATAGGGACTTGTCTCCTATCTTTTTTGGCATGGCTTTCACAGTTAAGTTCCTCTCTTTGAACACTTCCAATTACATAAAACACAGTGTGGAAATTTATTAAAACTGGAAGCTAGACGCTATTTGCTATGTTTTTTTTTATTCCCCCTCAATGAATAAACATTTTCTGAAAAGTAGAAAAATTATAATAATAATCCACTGTAAAATAAAAACTAAATCAAATAAGGAAAATCATTTTCATTTATAGAACTTCCCATGCAGTTATGTTGGGTCCATGCAAAGGAGTTATTTCTGGGTTGAAGCATCCCCTGACCTTGTACACCAACTTTGGAGTTTTTTCGAGTTTTGGAAGTTGCTACTAACCTTGGGGTCTTCCTCCTTCCCTGTTACCTCAAATTAAAAAGAAAAAAAAGAAACACAGTAAGTATTTTATGATGTATTTTTGTTAACATGAGTTGTTCAGATCATATTTACACCTGAATCAACTTTCATCTTTCTATAAAGCAAAAATAAAGACTTTACAAGCTTTTCATTATGGGAAAAAACTATAACCCAAGGCGCTGGGTTATAAACCACTTCCTTCAGCTGTGAAATAAACAATCAGTGAAAAAATCTATTTAAAAACCTGCAAATGCAACACTTGAAGTTTGACTGGAAATCCAAAGGACGTTTGTTCTGTAACAGAGGAGAATAAACAGAGGAGCGATAGAGCTGCATAGTGTAGTACTACCTTTATTAAAATAGTACACAAAAAAACAGATGGTAAATTTTGCACTCACAAGTGTGGATACAGATGACGCACATATAAGAAAGCTCAGCCACAGAGTCAGCATACAGTCTGTGCAGCCAGCACTATGAGCAGGAAGATGGATCGTACTGCAGAGCTCTGACAGGAGTAAGGCCACTCTTACTCCTGTCAACTCGCAAGGCACTCTGGGAACGCATTATTGGAGAAAGAAACTTCCTCTTCATCTTTAGAGGCTGAGGATATGCAAACACTTTCAAAGTAAGAAAAAATATTTCAACCGTACTTATACAGTCATTTTAGTCAGTAAATGATGCTCTTTATGTGACTTTAGTACTCCTTAGTACATTCTTAACACAGGCTATGTTGGTTGGACTCCATGGACATTGAGGTTTGATTGGTATCTCGATGTTATGCTCTAAGGCAGGACAGCATGAGTTTTTTTTGTATATTTTCCACTCCAGTCACTGATCACATTTCCATTTCCAAGGGTTTTTCACAGCTTGCTTCCTTTAGGCCAGAGACTTTTGGCTCCAGCACCCAACATCTTTAGGGAAAAACTCAGGAGGGGAGATCTGTGCTTTCATTTCCACCCCTAGGCCCCAAGGCCTGGGGAGAGAGACAGCTATACTTAGACATGTGTGGTTTGCTTCGTTCCGAAATAATATTCGGACACTTTTTTCATTATTCGGAGATTCGGATATATCCAAATACCCGAATTAAAATATAAACAAATTTTACCGAATGCTCCGAATAACGAAATTAAATTGGGAATGAAATTTTAATCTAATTTTACATCAAACTCCAGTTGAATTCTAACTGTACACATATTGCTGAAATCAAAGACTGTGTGTGTTATTAGAGTACTATTTCGAAAAAAAATGCTGTTTTTGTTAAGCCAAAGGTGATTTAAAGAGTCGTTGTATTCATTTGATGAAGATTTTTCTTTTGTTTGTTTACTTTGCCACATTTGAATGGAAAAAAAAAATATCTAAAGTTTTAGATTTGACCGACTGAAAATGTATCTATTCAAATGTTTCGAATAAAATAAAAAAAAAATCGGAAAATTCGAAAAAAGGCATGAAACGAATTTGGAAATGAATCCCGAATATGAATCCCAAATACGAATTAAACGAATCAGCCGAATTTAACAAAACAAATATTTTTGCCATGCACATGTTTAGCTATACTTATGGCAACATCCTCACAGGGTAGAAGCCCATGAGGGAAGTATTACA
>CM053026.1:189393784-189543098 GCA_028564925.1 Lithobates sylvaticus | reverse complement strand
AAGGGCAAAGATAATGTTACTTTACAAGCCTGGCTAATTAAAGCTGTTAATGATTTATCAACATATTGTAGCAATCAGAAATGTTACCTGCAAGTGCTAACAGCTAAAGCCCGAACTGTACATTCCAGTACGAGTAACTTTGCTAGTTAGGCTTGCTGGATAAACTTCAGGCTGGATAAAGGTAAAGCTGGATGTCAATGTTGGGGCTTTTACCCTGGTATTGGTTTAAATGATGGGGGGAAGGATGCTGTGTGCCTTACATTCATTGCCATAAGGCTGTATTATATTAATATCTAGTGGATCTAGAGCAGCCATTCTCAACCAGGGTTCAGTGGAACCCTGGGGTTCCTCCAGATGTTGCTAGGGGTTCCTTGAGCTGTGGCTGATGACCTATTTGATGATGTCTACAGAGTTCAAGGTTCAGCATCACTTAGCAAAGCATGACACCAAATATCTTTTTAGCTGTCTTTAAGGGTGGCATTCTCAACACCACTTTAAGGGGGACATTCTTCCTATTGACCACCAATGTAAGGAGCATTGTTCCTATTGAGCCCTGATTTGGTTTTAGGAAGGGTTCCTCAAGACATGAAAATTATTTTTGAGGTTCCTCTAGGGTTAAAAGGTTGAGAAAGCCTGATCTAGAGAATGAAAATGTACCTGTCAAAGGATGCTGTGCCCTGAAAGCATCTTTACAACTTTAAGGCTATCTAGAAATAGCAGCAAACTGGTCTTCAGCTATAAGAGGGTCATTCCCTGAAATCAGGAGATCCTTGTCCATTGTGCACTGGGTGTTGTGTGTTATTTGTAGGGATTTGGAGTGGCAAGTTTCAGGTTAGTTAGCTCCATGGCAAGTGATGCAGTGTCACAGAGAGAGGCAGATGTCTGGACGACAGGTGAGCAGGGCAGCCAGTGAGACCAGTTAAATCCTTACAAGCTAGAGTTTGTCTTGTACACTCCAGCACACATCAATGTGCAGATTGCTGCTTAATGCACCAGTGCTTTCCATAAATCTGTGCTTCTAGCTGATCTTTGTTAGAAACTGTGCTTTAAGCAAGAACAGTTTTATATATTCCTGCATGCTGAACATTTCATTCCCACTGACATTTTTTCTTCCTCCTTCCCTTTTTTTTTTTTTAGCATTGGCAAGTCATTTCAGCAGTCGTGCATAATGAACTGAACTCACATGTATGCGCTATCCATAAAGACTTCCTTTAAAATGAAATTTCTGCACTTTTTTATTTTTTTTTTATTTACAGTAATAAAATACAAATCGCAATTTTTCTCCAACACAATTCATTATTTTGCACATAGTAGAATTTATAAGGATTATCTGCTTGCATAGACTGTGGCAGCATCTGCCATGATACAGATATGTTTAAATATTAAGATGGGGTCTTTTGAGTGCTTGTTAGACCTTAGCCTAGGTAAGGCAATTTTTTATACAGAATACATAGGTAAGACTGGCAGTTTATTCAGACAACAGATCTGTACTAAGACTTTGGGGGTTATTTCTGAAAGGCAAATCCACTTTGCACTACAAGTGCAAACTACAAGTGCAAAGTGCACTTGAAATTGCACTGAAAGTACACTTGGAAGTGCAGTTGCTGTAAATCTGAGGGGTAGAGCTGAAATGAGGGGAAGCTCTGCTGATTTTATCATCCAATCATGTGCAAGCTAAAATGCTGTTTCCTTGCATGTTCACCTCAGATCTACAGCGACTGCACTTCAAAGTGCACTTTCAGTGCAATTTCAAGTGCACTTTGCACTTGTAGTTTGCACTTGTAGTGCAAAGTGGATTTGCCTTTCGTAAATAACCCCCATTGTGTCTCTCATGCTATTCCTAATGAAATGTGAAAAGCAAGCACTGTGATAGCCTCTGCTGTGTAGCCAAACTTCTCTACAGACTCACTAATCGGTCAAAGAAGGCATGACTTTCTCTACAGTAAACCACAGCATGCTTGCAAGAGTTAACTGGTTCCCTGGGTGTCTTCTCTGAGAATAAAAGGCTTACAGTGCCATGAATTTTAGCTATAGTTGTATTCTGGCACTAAGTGGATTATTGGTATATTATAGCATGGATTACTTGTGATATGCCATAATATGATAGGGTTTAGCCAGTGATGCATGCTCGTCATCAATAATGATTGCATTTGTGGTGTTAGTCCCCTTCATTACATATGGAAGTAAATCTATCCTGGCACTTTTAATCCTTATATGCTGCCTGATAAATCCTTTTTATTGCACACAGTAACTCTGTATGTCAGTAAGTTTAATTATTTACAGTCCTTTATTCCTAATGAAAGATATATACCCATTTTGGTACAAGCATTGCAGAATTTTAATACATGTACTTTTTGTCTATGTAATGGTTAAAGGAGCAATATTTAAGTCATACTATTTCTAATTAGCTTCAAAATTCTACAGCCTGTTCCTCTGCTGGTGGGTTAACAGCACTACTGTTTTTGATTAGACACTACACTGTCTGAACAGGAACATTATCATCACAGATCAAACCCAAATCATTAAAAGGCACTTGTAACTGACAGCTGTCACAATGTCATATTTGTAGAGCTTTACTTGGCATTCATTACCATCTCTCATTACTTTATCTCATGACAATATTGCAGATTGGTCTACACACTACAGTAGATATTACTGGAAATTGATGAAGATTGCTTGGTTTTTGAGCATTTTGAAGCATGGATGAGTGTATGGAAAGGTGATGACGGGGTTGAGAATAATGATCTCTTCAGATTTAAATTTACTCATGATTGCCCCAGTCCTCACTGGAATCAGTTATGATTGGATCTGTTTAAAGATATGATGGCCACTATTGTATATTTTAATGGTTGGAAATAGGCAATGCGAACTGCACAATATCTACTTAAATGGCATTGCCTTTTATCATTAATTTAGGTGGCACCAGAGTTTTAGAGTTTCTTTCAATGTATATTAAGGAGCTAAGGGATTTAATTAGAGTGCTAAAGATTCCACCTTAGACTGTTGGCTGTAATATACCGATTGCAGTTCAGTATTTTCTTAGGTGTTTTAACCTGCAGCCATTTACAGTATACTACACAAATGGAAAATCCTCATACTATTCATTATACCTGCTTATCTCCGTGAAAAAAATCAGACTGTCAGACAGTATTGATGGAACCCAAAAAATGCTCAGTGTCATACATAGTGCTTGCTTAATCATGACTTGAAGTTGCTGGAACAGAAACTTACCTCAACCTTTGCAAGGTGATGCATATCCCTCACTTGACAATACTTAAAGTGTTACTAAGGACCCTGCATTTACTATATCTGGTCTTCCACAGTACACAGAACATGGAAATGCAATTATTTTAGTAAATATAAACTGCTAGTGCTAAATACCCTTTCTCATTAGCTGTATATAACAGTCGTGTGACTTCTATCAGTGTCCTGGCGAGCACTGGTTAAAGCATGTAGGAGGAGTTTTCATTCTCCTCTGACTGTCCTATGAGGCTGCATGAACCCTGACCCTCTGTCTGGATAGTGCTGATTGGGCCTTTGCTGATCACATGCACCCTCCCAAAAAAAGAGCTCTCTAGCAATAGACACAAAGAAAAAGATTGCTAAGTCCTAGGGTGGCAATCAAAAAACACCTAAAATTGTTGGAGTGCCACATCCTACATATATGTCAAGGATTGATTTTTCCAAAGGAAAAAGGAGGGAAATGGACTTTATAGGCACATGTTTGATTTGTTATACAATATTTATTGAAATTTATAGTTTCAATAAATATTGTATAAAAATTCAAACATGTGCCTATAAAGTCCATTTCCCTCTTTTTTCCTTTGGAAAAATCAATCCTCTAGCAATAGACACCAAACTGAGCATGTGCAGAGTGCCTCCTAGGGCTCTGTTCTATCAGCACAGTGATTGTAAAAGAAGGGGAGGATCAGAGAAGACAGGATCAAACAGCCTTTTTACACAATGGGGAGGAGTAACCCCTTAGATTCTACAGGGAGTATAAAGAGCATGCTTTACTGCATACACAGACAGATTTTACTGTTGTGGGTTTAGTAACATTTTAACAGTATGTCTGTTTGAGTAGGAAATGGCAATAAAAAAAGTTAGTTTATTTATTTATTTATTTATTTATTTATTTTTTGCCATATGCCAATCTTTCACTTCCTTTCCCATAAAACATCAGAAAATAAGAACAAATCTCTTTATACTGAGGTGATATCCTCTATTATTCAGCAGTCACCAGAACACAAGTCCTTATTGGAAGTTTCCTTTCTATTCTTGTTCTGTTGACCATTTTCTCTCACTTTCAGTCTTGAAGAAAGTGGTCACCAGGACTTATTTTCCTTATTATTTCCTTATCACTTTTATAAAAAAAAAAAACAAATGGCTTTAGATACAATTTTATGTCTGACCTTCGCTTTTGAAAATGCCAGTTGCCTTGCTATTATGCCAATACCAAGGCTTCATCCGAATTTAGGGGTTGTGACTTTCTTTTGACTTCATTAGCTTCATGTAAGTTCTGGGCCAGTGACTAAGAAAACACTGAGGACCAAGTCTGGTCAGGTCAGCGGTGGCAGTGTCTGAAAGTTGCTTCACATTCCCCTTTTGGTTTTTCTAATTACAAATGTATTTTCTTTACTCAGTCTACTATCTGCTAAGGAAAACCGTGTTGATACTGAATATGAAGGAGTTATCATCTTAAAATTATTTTTAAGGATGGATTGTTTTTTGACATTTGTGCACATACTTAGTTTGTACAAAAGGACAGGATTATTCTTTAACCATTCCTAGACGTCGGGTTTATCTAGCCAGTATTTATGATGGCAATGATTGCATTCAGGATCTACTTGAACAAGTGAACATCATAAATGCATTTACCTATGGTTTATGATAGTAAGCCTGTATGAGATCTAGGGCATTTTTTAGGAAAACACTTTCTGCCCACAGTCGTATATGCCATAGAGAGAGAGAAGGGGATGCATGAGTGGAATCATGAGGGAGACAAGAAGAAAGGTTTACATTTATGTTTATAGTGAGGGCTGTGTAGTGTCATTTCGAAGCTAAAGCAGTATTGTATCTATGCACCTGAGAGTTATGCATGGTAACATACAACAGGTGGTACTTCAGCTCTGCATACATTGTGATGATGGTACATCATTGATCCAAGCTTGGGAAGCACCATGCCTGCATAATATTGCTGGTTGCTGGCTGTAAACTGAAACAAAATACCTGATTCACTAACCACTTTGAATAGTCTTGCATGATATGGAACATCTCATTGCCACTCTATTTAGCAAATAAATAATATTAAGACACACCAAATCAAATAGTAAATACCAGACATGTCAAAATGTTATTTGGGCATGCCCCTGGCCCATTGCTTGTTTATAAGTTTTGAATGCTGGATGCAATTCCTGTTATTTATAAAACCCACAGGGATCGAAAGACCTATACATAATTTTAGCAAGCTCATGCAACTGCACAGATGTCTGTAGGCAATAAATTAAGAATGAAAAAACAGGCATTCGATTTAGTGCGAAACAAGGCCTTAATATTCCTAAAAAAAAAAGACAGATCCTTTGCAGCATTTGTATTCTGGTAAACATGAAAAGTTTTAAGATTTAGTAACCACAATATATTACATGCAAGGCTAAAAATTATATTTTCATGCCAAACACATATTGGGGTTGATTTACTAAAACTGGAGAGTGCAAAATCTGGAGCATCTGTGCATGGTAGCCAATAAGCTTCTAACTTCAGCTTGTTCAATTAACCGGTCCCCAGCCGGCGCGCGACGATATACGTTGGCAGAATGGCACGGACAGGCAGGAGGGCGTAAATATAAGTCCCTCCTTAATGCCGTCCGTGCCATCGGGAGCGCCCCGGGAGTGGCGCGCTCCCGTGCCGGTCGGGACCCCCGTGAGGCCGGTCGCGGATCCCGCGGACTCGATCGCCGCGGGGACACCAGCGATCGTCTCACGGGAAGGCAGAACGGGGAGGTGCGGAAATAGACAGCATCTCCCTGTTCTGCCTAGCAACTAGTGACACCGATCTCTGCTCCCTGTGATTGGAGCAGAGATCAGCATTCACTAGCTGACAGCCACGCCCCCCACAGTAAGAAACACACCCCTAGGCATACTTAACCCCTACACTGCCCCCTGGTGGTTAACCCCTTCACTGCCAGTGTCATTTATACAGGAATCAATGCATTTAAATAGCATTGATTGCTGTATAAATGACAATGGTCCCAAAAATGTGTCAAAAGTGTCCGCCATAATGTCGCAGTCACAATAAAAATCGCTGATCGCCGCCATTACTAATAAAAAAAAATTATTTATAAAAATGCTATAAAACTATCCCCTATCTTGTAAATGCTATAACTTCTGCGCAAACCAATAAATAATCGCTTATTGTGATTTTTTTTACCAAAAATATGTAGAAGAATACGTATCGGCCTAAACTGAGGAACATAATGTTTTTTTATATATTTTTGGGGGATATTTATTATAGCAAAAAATAAAAAATTATGCGTTTTTTTTTTCAAAATTGTCGCTCTTTTTTGTTTATAGTGCAAAAAAAAAAAACGCTGGGGCGATCAAATACCATCAAAAGAAAGCTCTATTTGTGGAAAAGAAAGGACGTCAATTTTGTTTGGGAGCCACGTCGCACGACCGCGCAAGTGTCAGTTAAAGCGACGCAGTGCCGAATCGCAAAAAGGGGCCTGGTCCTTTGGCTGCAAATTGGTCCGGTCTGAAAGTGGTTAAGCTTTGACAGTAAGGCTCAGTTCACATTTAGGTGTTTTTGGGCATTTTTCTGCTCTAAGCCTCAGCTCTAAAAACGCCCAACAAGACAAATCCCAGTCATTTCAATGGCCCCTGTTCACATCTGAGCATTCTATCGCCTTAAGCAAAACACCCATCGCTCAAAAAAGTACATGAGCTTCTTTTTGGCAGATTACAGGCGTTTCCATTGCTTTTCATTGGTGACTTGGCAACCTTTAAAACACCTGTACAAAAACTCTGAAAAAATGCCTGTAAAATAGCAATGCCTTGATGTGAACTGAGCCTAAAAACTGGAAGTTGATTGGTTTCTATGAAGAGCTGCAGCAGATTTTGCACTCTCCAGTTTTAGTAAAGCAAGCATTATTTTTTCTTGATCACCCACAATAACAATGCACCATTCATCACATGCAAAACAGAGCATATAGAAAGATTACTCTTTTTGATGACAAAGTACACAGTCACTAACATAACACACATTGAGCACCTCTGGTCTATCCACATGAGCACCTAAAGTGCACCTATCACAAAAGAATTTTGATAATGTCAGTTGCCTGGCTGTCATGCTGATGGCTTAAAGTGTTACTAAACCCACTAATATGAAAATAGTTCATCTGCCCCCCCACATTGCCCACAGCTTGTAAATCTTCTTTTTACATTAAAATACCGCCACTATCTACCTTTTTGGCTGATCTGTATACCACGGTCAGTGATAAACTGCGCAGTTTCTCCAGTGCTGAGAGTTCAGGTAGGAGGAGATTTCCACTACAGCCTGTATACACACCCACATGTGTGATGTCAATCTCATGTGACCTGGCTAGTTCAGCTCACCAAGGAAATAGTCTCTACAGCATAAAAGACACAACTGAGCATGTGCAGGACGGCTACCCTGCCTGTGGTAGCTGGCCTTCCCCAGATAGACAGTGCAGAAGGGAAGGATCTGTGCATACAGGATAAAAACAGCCTTTTTACACAGTGCAGATGATTAACCCCTTAAGTTCCACAGTGAGTATAACAAGAATGCTTTACTGCATATACAGACTGATTTTACTTGGGTTTAGTAACACTTTAACTTCTGTGCTTTGTGTTTCTGACCCAGGTCAAGCATAGGGATAAGGAATTCTGACACTAATTTACAGCATCCTTGTTCCAAGTCTGTTACCCAGAGCTATTATAGCCATACACATCTAGGCATTAAGCATTTTCAGAAGGAGGCCAGAAATAGAGGCTCCTGTACTTTTTACAATGGCTTTCAGTAAATGAATGCAAGGCATTTTTAATTTTATACACTTATGAAACCTGAAATCAAAGGTGCATCCAAAACTAAGGGTTGTTACTAGAACAGGAATCAAGGGGAAGTATTCATAATGGAGCACTAGTTTTGGTGATGGCTTGATCCCTTTTGAGGTTCACGCATACAGGCGCAAAATACACTGCGCTCAAATTCATAATGTGATCCGAATGCAGCTACATGTTATGGTATGGGCCCATGTACACAGGGGAGCACAGCTCCGTAATCTGGAGCTACATTCAGCTGTGCGAGAAAAAAAAAGACCATATTTAGCATGCTACACAAAACTAAATGTTTGTGCTAACATTTACATAGGACCGGCATTCAGCATAAATGATAAATGTACACGACTAGCTCTGAATACCAAGGTCGCCAGCACCAGCAGACAGGACACGCTCAGCAGCCTAAGATACTAGGCCTCAGGAGCCACCTGCGCCCCAGCAACCTAGGACTTGAGGTGACAGGAGCTGCCTCCATCCTAGCAATCTAGGAGTCTAGACACTGCATCCTCATTTGTGCTGTATGCAAGAAAACCAATATTTTAATAAAAACGCTCCTTGGAAAACCTCTAGATAACAAGCTGGTAGTGCCACAATGAAACATTTTCATTTATAATAAATAACTGAAAAAAGATGTTCTGTGCCATGCTTTAATAAAAATTAAAAAATTGCTAAATGATTGACACACACCCTCCAGTGCTCCAAAGATATAGACATCTAGATGGTATCACTAGACAAGAATGGGAATGCTGCTGCCCACCCCAGAGTAAACCCTCATAAAGGGAGGGTATGGGTCGGAGAGTGATTTCATTTCAATTCATATAAAATGAGGAAGGGGACGCATCCCTCGAAACACGTAAGCCTTTACCGAGGGACCAATCCGGCTGTGCTGCGCGGTCCCCAGTGCTGGAGAGTAATATGATGTGATACAATCCCTGTTTTCTAAGCACACTTGTAAATATGTTTTTTTTGTGTGCAGTTTATGACCAATAAAGGTTTATGGCAATGCACCGGGCGTTTGCACCTTCACTTGTGTGTTTTTCGCAATACATGTAGGCTACTAAAACGTGAATAGCCCTGGTTAATGCCAATAATTCATGTGTACAAATACTTAAAACATAGGGGTTGATTTACTAAAGCTGGAGAGTGCAGCTTTGCATGGTAGCCAATCAGCTTCTAACGTTAGCTTGCTCAATTAAGCTTTGAAAAAAAAATAAAAAAATGGAAGCTGATTGGTTTCTATGCAGAGCTGCACCAGATTTTGCACTCTCCTGTTTTGTAATTCAACCCATAGTTTAAAAAATGTGTACAAAATTTTATACATTACATACATAATTATAACAAATGATACATAATTTATAACAAGTAAATGATACAATCCATTTATGTGATATGAATATATCAAAATTTCACCAAATAGACTGTGCATCCACAGGCTTGCTCTGAATGGCCGAGGTGGGTGGATGACATCACAATCTCCACCTCAGCCATTCAGAAGAAGCCTAATATTCATTAATAAAAATACTAGGCTTCCTGTGAATGGCTGATCCACACTCAGTCTGGTTCAGTTTTGTTCCGGGAACAGGTTGGGTTGTCTTTGTGCCATTGTCAGAACACCGTATGTAGCTGATGCTATACACAGTTCATACAATGCTGACAGCAGCCATATGTAATAGCAAAAAAAAATTGTTTATCGGGGCCAGCTTAGCCCAAATTAATTATTTAAAATGATAACAAAGCTGAAGTTAGGCTTTAATATTTTAAAAGGTTTTTATAGGACTTTTTTCTTTATTCTAGGGGACAGAACTCTCCTGCGGCCAGTATCTATCTCTGCTGGAAGCCTTGTGACATCTTGTACACAATATTGGTGTTCTGTAAAGTGTTATTAGTGTAGCGTTTTATTCAGTTTTTAATATGATTTTTCATTTAACTGAGCACTGTGCAGTCTTTTATTTTTATTCCATTGAGCACTCCTGGAAAAGTTTGTTAAGGGAAACTAAATGTTACAACCTCTGTGTTATATTAAAGGACACCGTTCAGGGTGAGAATGTGTCCATCGGTGGCTGCACTGAATCCTTTCTACACTATTCCATGCACTTTAATTAATGAAGATTACAGATAAGAATGGATGCACATTATATTTGATGAGCTTTTGATATATTCACATCACTTATACAGAATGTTTTGTATAATTTGTTATAATTATGTATGTAATTTTGTATGATTTTTTTATGCATAACATTACATTATATTACGTAAAATTCTGACATGTCACAATATACAGACACAATTTATTTAAGAAAAAAAGACCTTTTGTCAGAAAAACTGTTCTTGAGCTCAATTCCAATGACTCTCAAGGTCTGCCTGACGGGAAGGATGTCCCCAGTCTGCTGCTACCAGGAGGAAGTATTTCTTTAGTTTTATTTACTCAAGTCATCACTCATGTTGTACAAAATAGCTTTGCAGTTAGCAAGTTGAGAGGCAGCAACCAGTGGAGGCAGAAACATGCGTCGTGGTCCACTGCACTGCTAAAAACAAGGGTCTTTTTTTTATCCTTTTTGGTACATAGGCCGCTCATTCATAACCGCAATTCACATTACCTTGCAAAGTGGCGCACCTTAACATACATTCATTAACACTCTACAACAGATCAGCCATCAAAGAAACCCAGTCTCCTCTATGTCTGTGAAGGCTCTCATTTATCCAGGTTATAGGCAAAGAAAAAAAGTCTGAAAAAAACTTGATTCAATTTAAAAAGTTATATACCCAACTGTGTTTTTTTTTTAAACAAAAACTTCCCTTGACAGAATTTTTAAAGGATCTTTTATTAAAATTAAGTATTTTTTTTTTTTGTTTGTTTTGTTTGTTTTTTTTTTTCAATTTGTACCAGCAAACCTGTGCCTGTTTCTTGACCTGGTAATTTGGAAAGGTGGCGTTAATGGATAGGGTAAGTCTCCTGCTCATGCACAGGAGAAATCAAGGCGAGCTTGTACATAGGAAGTAGAAACAACATACAGTATATCACAGTTGCTGTGATTTCTATATGGCACTTCTAGGTGTAATTGGTGTCAGCTCACTAAGCAGGGAGATATAGCGGTCTATGTACTTTTAAGCTATTAACTACCTTTATTTTAGACGTGTACTTTTCTTTCTGGTTCTGGACAAGTGTAAGCATTATTTATGATAGACGCATTTCAAAGACCACTAATGCCGCGTACACACGAAGGGACTTTTCCCGGCGGACCTAAGTCCAGCGGACAATCCGCTGGACTTTCCAGCTGGGTCCGCTGGACTAAAAAGCGAACGGACTTGACCACACACGATCACGCAAAAAGTCAGACGGTTCACGCGATGACGTACAGCACGTACGACGGGACTAGAAAACGAAAAATACTAGAAAAATACTTGCTACTGAGCATGCGTCCTTTTTGGTCCGCCGGACCATACTACACACGGCCGGATTGTCCGCTGGACTGCCAAGTCCAGCGGATAATTTTAAAACAAAACTTAAAACTTTAGTCCGCCGTACTTTGGCCAAAAAAAGTCCGCCGGCGCCCACACACGAGGGGATTATCCGCTCGACTTCGGTCCAGCGGATAATCCCGCGGGATAGTCCCTTCGTGTGTACGCGGCATAAGTTATACCTGTAGATAATGAAATTGGAAATGCAGAGGTTAGTTGGCAATGCAGAGACAGTTTTAATAACAAATCATTGTATTGTGCTGGGCAGTGTTGGTCATCTTACTTTAAAAAAGTAATTAGTTAACCACTTCAGCCCCGGACCAATTGGCAGCCAAAGGACCAGGCCCCTTTTTGCAATTCGGCACTGCGTCGCTTTAACTAACAATTGCGCGGTCATGCGTCGTGGCTCCAAAACAAAATTGGCGTCCTTTTTTTCCCACAAATAGAGCTTTCTTTTGGTGGTATTTGATCGCCCCTGCGGTTTTTATTTTTTGCGCTATAAACAAAAATAGAGCGACAATTTTGAAAAAAATGCAATATTTTTTACTTTTTGCTATAATAAATATCCCCAAAAAATATATAAAAAAACATTTTTTTCCCTCAGTTTAGGCCGATACGTATTCTTCTACATATTTTTGGTAAAAAAAATCGCAATTAGCGATTATTGATTAGTTTGCGCAAAAGTTATAGCGTTTACAAAATAGGGGATAGTTTTTATAGCATTTTTATTAATATTTTTTTTTTATTAGTAATGGCGGCGAGCAGCGATTTTTATTGTGACTGCGACATTTTGGCGGACACATCGGACATTTTTGACACATTTTTGGGACATTTGTCATTTATACAGCAATCACTGCTATTTAAATAGCACTGATTCCTATGTAAATGACAGTTGTAGTTAGGGGGTTAACCACTAGGGGGCGGGGAGGAGTCAGTGTGACGTGTTGTGTTTTTTTTTACAGTAGGGGGGCGTGGCTGTACGTCTGACATCATTGATCGGCGTTCCCGATGACAGGGAACCGCCGATCACTGACAGTCAGTGTAGGAAGCGCGGGGAGAGGTTTGTTTACATAGACCTCTCCCCGTTCTTCCGCTCCGTAACCCGATCGCGGGATACCAGCGGCGATCGGGTCCGCTGGTCCCGCGGCCGGGGTCACGGAGCTCCCGACCGGGTCGCGAGCGCGCCGCTAGCGGCGCGCGCGCGACCCACGGGCAGGCACATGCACGATCACGTACAGGTACGTGATTCTGCCTGCCCGTGCCATTCTGCTGACGTATATATGCAGTGGCCGGTCGGGAAGCGGTTAAGTTACAAATTACTTTTCCCAAAAAGTAATTGCATTAGTAACTCAGTTACTACATAGGAAAAGTAATTAGTTACGCAGCAAAGTAACTGTGACTTTTTTTTTAATATTCTATACATGTAACTAAGGGGCGGGTCTAGTATTACTGTAAGCAAGGGGCACATTTATTATTATTGTTATATATCGTGTAACCAAGGGGCGGGTCTATTATTATTATTATATCGTGTAAGGGGTGGATGGCTACAGAAGAGGGTGAATGTTAAATTAATGGGCAGAGCTCGATATATAACAATAATAATAAATGCGCCCCTTGGTTACAGTAATACTAGACACGCCCCTTAGTTACACGATAGACGTCCCTTGCAGAGTAGCATGAGCACCGGGAGCGTGCGGCATCGCCTCTGTTTAGGCTGTATAGTCCTTCGTACTGCACAAATACTGCGCCTGCGCAGTACAGGGGGTCTTTATCCGTCGGGGGAACTTTTTCAGCAGGACACCAGAATTACACTACTGCCATCTAGTGGCGGTAGATGTAATTGCGGTAATGTCGCCCAAGTAATGGGAACTGCGTTACCATGAGGGGAAAAGTAATCAGTTAGATTACTCGTTACCCTCTAAAGTAACTGCGTTAAGTAACTCTGTTTATTTTAACTCAGTTACTTACATCACTAGTGCTGGGAGATGTACCATATTTCTGTATTTCTTCATCTTCTACTGTACATGTGTACTGTACAATCCACCTCCCAAACAAACCCATTAGGTTCTGGTATGGATACTAAGGGGGCTTTCCATGCAAAAAAAACAACAACTTCCCCCTAAATACGATACCAGACCCTAAATCCGCGCATGCAACCTGGCTGTCCAGGAGTAGGTGAGTTTGTGCACCCCTTCCCAAGCCATACCCTCAACATGGGGGAGGGGGTGTCTTGCCAGTGGAACCCCTTCTACTAGCAGAGCACCTTGTCCCCATGTTGTCCCCATGTTGAAGAGGTCAAGAGCTTCATCCTCACAACTGTGGTTGTGGTGCTTACCAGAATCTATAAGCCCCTTTTTAATAATCCCCAGATATCAGCTTACCCTATGCAAATAATTAAGGGGCACGTAGTATCCCTATTCATTCACAAAAAAATTTCACTTAGAAACAAAGATACCTAAATGTTTGCCAAGTTCTTTTTTTTTTAAAAAAATATCTCAAAAAATGTTTATGGTTAAAAAAAAAACATTGTCAATCATGATGCCCACCAACTTACCGAAAAAAAAGAAAAAAGAAACCCGACAACCTGCCATACACAACCACTCCCAATGTAGCCATATGACAGCTCCCTGAAATATCAGCTGCTAATATAAGGGAAAGGGAGCAATGTTATTGCCCAACTATGGTCAAATGGCCATATTTAGGCTATTCTAGGCTACCACTGCTTCCCTAGCAACCAATGACTGCCGGAAGCTGTGACATTCGTCCATGCCTTGTGTCCTAAATGTTTGGCGTTTGTACGAATGTCTGAACAGACAGTATTCGGTCTGAACTTACGTTTTCACCAAACACTGAGCTCATCCTTACTTGGTATACACTCACCTGACACTTTATTAGGTACACCTTGCTAGTGTTGGGTCGGATCTTCCTTAATCCTTCATGGCATAGATTCAACAAGGTGTTGGAAACATTCCTCAGATTTTGGTCCATATTGACACGATAGCATCACGCGGTTGGCATATTTGTTGGCCGCACATCCATAATGCAGATCTCCCGTTCCACCACATCCCAAAGGTGCTCTAGTGAATCTGGTGACTGTGGAGGTCATTGGAATACAGTGAACTCATGGTCATGTTCAAGAAACCAGTGGTGAGATGATTTGAGCTTTGTGACATGGTACATTAACCCCCTGGAAGGAGCCATCAGTAGATGGGTACATTGTAGTCATAAAGGGATGGACATGGTCAGCAACATTATTTTTATTTTTATATTTGTTCACTCACTACAATTCTTTCTTAATATTTCAGCATTTACAATGCTTGACATATACACTAATTTATGTTGCACAGGTTGTCATCTATCATCGATTGTGATGCTGGGAATTGACAATCTAATTTATATTTAATTATTGAAGTGTTTTTATATTCACTATAATATCAAGGGTTAAATGCAATGCTACCTATCACTTTGTATTCCCACTACCATTTCATGTATCTTAATACCTGAACTGGTCAACTATTTGCACACATTAATAGCAATTTAATTGAACACTAAATTGATGTGCCCGTTTACATTCTAGGGGGTTATTTACTAAAGGAAAGTCCACCTTGTTCTGCAAGTGCACTTGGAAATAAAGTCGCTGTAGATTCGAGGGGGACATGCAAGGAAAATAAAAAACAGCATTTTAGCTTGCACATGAGTGTATGATAAAATCAGCAGAGCTTCCACTCATTTCAGATCTACCCCTTAGATTTAGAGCGACTGCACTTCCAAGTGCACTTGTAGTGCAAAGTTGATTTGCCTTTCGTAAATAACCCCCTATATGTTCTATTTTTATGTTTGTATTATTAAGCTCGATATACTATCTCTTCAATAAGGGATGGGTTGCCAGTTTCCAAAATGGCATTCAAGGTCCACACACGACACTCAGAATGAGGTGTGGTTCTATATTAAGGTGGTGAATCAGCACGCTACCCCATTGACAACGCTATTACACTATGGTAGTTCTCTTTTTTTCTGGGTTCCTGCTGAGTGATTTGCTGGTTCAATGGTCCTGGAATGAGCGGTGTCACTAGTGTTTGAAATAGGCCTTGGCTGGGCTATAGCCATATGCTGGTTTTGCTTACTTCTTCTTCTTCTTCTTCTTCTACTTCTTCTACTTCTTCTACTACTTCTTCTTCTTCATATAGTCAGCAACAATACTCAGGTAGACATTCAAACAATGCTCAATTGGTACTAAGGGGCCCAAAGTGTGCCAAGAAAATATCTCACACACCATTACACCACCACCACCAGTCTGAACCATTGATACAAGGCAGGATGGATCCATGCTTTCATGTCGTTTACACCAAATTCTGACCATACCATCTGAATGTCGCATCTGAGATCAGACCAGACAATGTTTTTCCAGTCCTCTATTGTCCAATTTTGGTGAGCCTGTGTGAATTGTAGCCTCGGTTTCCTTTTGTTAGCTGACAGGAGTGGCACCCGGTGCAGTCTTCTGCTGCCGTAACCCATCTGCTTCAAGGTTCGATGTGTTGTGCATTCAGAGATGGCATTCTGCATACTTTGGTTGTAACAAGTGGCTATTTGAGTTACTGTTGCCTTTCTATCATCTCAAATCAGTCTGCCCATTCTCCTCTGACTTCTGACATCAACAAGGCATTTACATCCACACAATGTCCGCTCACTGGATATTTTCTCTTTTTTGGACCATTCTCTGTAAGCCCGAGAGATGGTTGTGTATGAAAATACCAGTAGATCAGCGTTTTTTGAAATACTCAGACCAGCCCATCTGGCACCAACAACTATGCCATGTTCAAAGTCACTTAAATCCCCTTTCTTTCCTATTCTCATGCTTGGTTTGAACTTCAGCAAGTTGTCTTCACCCCTTCTAGATGTCTAAATGCAGTGAATTGCTGCCATGTGAATGGCTGATTAGCAATTTGTGTTACCAAGCAATCGAACAGGTGTACCTAACAAAGTGGCCAGTGAATGTATAATCTTTTTATTTTGTCAATTTATCTTTGTATCCATGAAGCAAACTTTAATTTACGCATTACTGTTTGTGTGATCATTTGGCTGATACTTCTACATAACAGATGTAGAATTTGTTGTACATATAGACATTTTCTGTTCGGATAAAAGTGATTGTAAAGGGAATTTTTTTAATAATAGACGTTATACTTGCATTCTCTGTGCAATTGTTTTCCACTGAGCAGCCCCAATCCTTCTCTTCTAGGGTCCCCCACTGTGCTCCTGGTTTCTCCTCATTTGAGTGCCCCCATAACAAGCTGCTTGTTACGGGGGTGCTCATACTGGCTCTATCCCAAGCTGTGCTTGTGTGTTCATTGACACACACAGCATGGCTCACCTGCCCTTCCGCCCCTGCTCTTTCCCAGGTAAGTTTATGGTGTGGCTGGGGGGGGAGTTACTTTAATGTAGAGAACAAAGAGAGGAAATCACAATACTTTAAACCCAGAATATGTGTTTTTCCTTCGATTTCCCTTCTAAATGTTTTTTTTCTTTGTCTGAATTTCTTACTTCCTGTTTCTCCTCAGTAAACTTCACACCATCATCTGAGCGGTGTTTAGTCAGCCAGAACAGCTTACTGAACGGCTTACTGAGGAGGAACAGGAAGTGAGAAATTCAGACAAAGAAAACAAAGAAAAAAAACATTTAGAAGGGAAATCGAAGGGAAAGGTAAGTGAACCAACAATGCACTAGCTTAAAGGAAACAATTTAGAAAATAAAAAACAAAACCTTTACAACCCCTTTAAGGCACCTGAGTGGGGACACTGTGAAAAAGCGGCGCTTGCTAATGCCTGTATTACTGGCCGGAGCCATGATCATAAGAATTCAGCATTAGGCAACACTCCAGACTTAGAAGTGAGACAGACACACTTGTACAGTTAACACTTTGGCTATACTTTTTACACTGTTGACACCACTACACTGGAGATCACCTCTCCCAAGGTGTACAGCATTTCTGAGCAGGTACCAGTTTCCACCAACTCAGCGGTCCTGTCATCTCACTCCCAGTGACAATGTCGGTATGTCACTAATGGATGCAGAAACACTTCTTCATAACTCCTAGCATGTTCTCCTCCCGGGCCCCTTCTCTCCCTCTCTCTATGCCCCTCTCTCTGCCTTTCCCTCTCACATTTCCAGCTTCTCTGCTTGTTAGACCCATGTACTGTATCTTCGCTAACTTCTCTCCACTCTTCTGTTGTAAGCCCTGTTCTTTTGATATGTCTTACATGTACCTCTTTAAAGACTTCAAACTAGGCAATTTAGATATTTGACTGCGGTAGTTAAATGAGACATTTGAGCACTACTTAATAACATCTTCAACACATCCCTAACAAAATTCTCTGAGTGCCCTTGAATAGTGCCCCATGATGTAGTCCTATTTAGTTTAGGTATTAAAGCCCCTACACAAGTCCCTTCGATTACAAGAGTAACTCTCAGAAAAATCCACACAATGTAGTAATAATTCATGCAAGTCCATAGGCTTCTTAACCCATTGGGAACCCTGATTGAGCTCCCCCCAAGGGGTGGTGCAATCCGACAGAGTAGCAACTACATTTTTACAGACTTTCCCCTAACCAACTTCTTAAGGGCACTAATGAGTTCCTACTTATTATTGTATCAAATTGCATTTACACACAAATACAGTTGAATAACCAAACAGAGGAAAAACCTCCAAAAGCCAGGTCATTTTGGAAGCACCTGCTTACTTGCTGACTACTGGAGGAGAGATACTTGACTGGGCTGTGCTGCAATGTAGATCGAGGCTATATAGACAGGCAGGGGTACCTGATTGCCCCCCCTTGTTAAAACATACTATAACTGTGGTTGTCCACAGGAAGATCCTTAAAAGCTACACATCATGCCGAGACCCAAAGAAATTCAGGAACAATTGAGAAAGAAAGTAATTGAGATCTATCAGTCTGGAAAGGGTTATAAAGCCATTTCCAAAGCTTTGGGAATCCAGCGAACCACAGTGAGAGCCATTATCCACAAATGGCGAAGACATGGAACAGTGGTGAACCTTCCCAGGAGTGGCCGGCCGCCCAAAATTACCCCAAGAGCGCAGCGACGACTCATCCAAGAGGTCACAAAAGACCCCACAACAACGTCCAAGGAACTGCAGGCCTCACTTGCCTCAGTTAAGGTCAGCGTTCATGCCTCCACCATCAGGAAAAGACTGGGCAAAAATGGCCTGCATGGCAGAGTTCCAAGGAGAAAACCACTGCTGAGCAAAAAGAACATCAAAGCTCGTCTCAATTTCTCCACAACACATCTTGATGATCCCCAAGACTTTTGGGACAACATTCTGTGGACCGATGAGACAAAAGTGGAACTCTTTGGAAGGTGTGTGTCCAAGTATATCTGGCGTAGAAGGAACACTGCATTTCAGAAAAAGAACATTATACTAACAGTAAAATATGGTGGTGGTAGTGTGATGGTCTGGGGCTGTTTTGCTGCTTCAGGACCTGGAAGACTTGCCGTGATAAAAGGAACTATGAATTCTGCTGTCTACCAAGAGATCCTGAAGGAGAATGTCCGACCATCTGTTCGTGTACTCAAGCTGAAACGAACTTGGGTTCTGCAGCAGGACAATGAGCCTAAACACACCAGCAAGTCCACCACCGAATGGCTGAAGAAAAACAAAATGAAGACTTTGGAGTGGCCTAGCCAAAGTCCTGACCTGAATCCTATTGAGATGTTGTGGTATGACCTTAAAAAGGCTGTTCATGCTCGAAAACCCTCTAATGTAACTGAATTAGGACAATTCTGCAAAGATGAGTGGGCCAAAATTCCTCCAGGACGCTGTAAAAGCCTCATTGCACGTTATCGCAAACGCTTGGTTGCAGTTGTTGCTGCTAAGGGTGGCCCAACCAGTTATTAGGTTTGGGGGCAATCACTTTTTCACACAGGGCCATGATGGTTTGGATTTTTTTTCACCTTTAATAATAAACACCTTCATTTACAAATTGCATTTTGTGTTTACTTGTGTTGTCCTTGACTATTGTTTAAATTGGTTTGATGTTCCGAAACACTTAAGTGTGACAAACATGCAAAGGAACAGGAAATGAGGAAGGGGGCAAACACTTTTTCACACCACTGTATATATATATATATATATACACTGTGTATGTGTGCATGTGTGCATGTTATTATCACGTACCTTACAGCGGAGTCCGGATGCTGGGGATGGCCTCGTGCACGGTTCCGGTCCCAACACCCCTGGTGGTGGGAACAGGGAGTGCTGGGGCACGAAAGGGTGCAAGTGCCTGCGGCTGGTAGACTGGTGCTTGGAAGTACCGGTTCCTCTGGAGAGCTGGTGTATACGTTGGCATCCAAGACTGTACTCAGTGAAGGCCGAGCAGGTGGATGTAGGCACTGCGAGATCAAGACGGGAAACAGGTCGGCAACTGGCTGGCAAACAAGGTACAAAGCGGAAGGCAAGTTCGTGGTCAAAAGCAGGCAAAAGGTTGGCAACTGGCTGGCAAACAAGGTACAAAGCGGAAGGCAAGTTCGTGGTCAAAAGCAGGCAATAGGTTGGCAACAGGCAGGTGATAAGGTACCAAATTAGAGAGCAGAGACGTAGTCCAGGAATCCAAGCCGAGGTCAAACCAAAGGGAACAGTCAATAAGCGGGGTCAATCCAGGAAGGGTAACAGGGAAACCAGGTGAATCAGGAACAAGGTAGGCAGGAACTTCAGGCAGGTATTCAGGAGATAAGACTGAAGACGATCCAGCACTGACACCATGTGAAGGCCCTGTTTATATAGGGCGCCTTGTGCTGGGATTGGTGGAGGTGCGGGTCCGTGCGTGATTACGCACACACGTTCGTGCTGACGTGGGAGTGCGTGCCCTCGTTCGTATTGACAAACGAGGGCGCGCACAGGTCAGCGTTGGTACGCGGGTACGCCCGCACGTTCGGTTCCGTTGGGAAGGCTGCGCATGGGTATTGGCGCTTGCAGAGTGGGGATTCACCCCTACTGGACGGGTATGGAAAGCATGAGTTCTCTGACAGTTATATTATATATCTCTACCTCAAAAACAATTAAAGGAATTTTTGAAAACACATCAGATCTCAATGGGGAAAAATATCATGCTGGATATCTAAACTGATATGGACTGGGTAATGTGTTAGGAATGAAAGGATGCCACATCACTTGATGGAAATGAAAATTATCAACCTACAGAGGGCTGAATTAAAAGTCACCCCAAAAATCAAAGTGAAAAAATAATGCATGCAGCTGAAACTGATTAACAACCTCCTCTGCTACTTAACTGACCAGATCAATATACCAAGAGTTTATTTTACTTGATGTGTTCCTTTAATTTTTTTTGTGTGTGTGTGTGTGTGTATGTATGTATGTATATATATATATATATATATATATATATATATATATATATATATATATATATATATATATATATATATATATATAATCTAACTTGAGCAGTTACAACTTAAAAAATTATGCATATGCACTATAGCAACTAATAAGAGTGGTGAATAGAAAACCTTTACTTGAAACCTATCTTATTGCTGAAATCGCACATTGACTTCCCAGTTTCCATTTGACTAGGAACTGCTTGGTGTGCAATTGTCTGTGAATACATATTTTTATGTACATATAATTCAGACCACAGTAGCTTTACTTTAAACTCAGCCTATCAATATTTGGTCAGGTCATAAACTGGTAACTCCAAACTCCAGATGTGGCACTTATGAAACAGCTGCTATGGTTCCTGTGTCAGGTATTGTCAGTGACTTTTCTAGAATCATTTGCAATATTCTCTGACAACTTAATTTCAAACCCATTGCAACAGATGTAGTCATAAAGTCTAAATGTGTACACTGCAGCTGGTGAAAAAATCATGAGTCATTGTTGTGTGCGCCATACTGGATCATTTTTTATTTTTTTTTGTTGAAAGGTGTTTATTTAGGTTTTACAGCAAAAAATACAACAGAAATGGACGTACATTGCAGGCGTGTAAGGTGCTTATGACTATACCAAGTCATGTACTAATTAGTGTACACCGAGCTGGTAGCCCATGAAGGAGCAGAAAGACCCCAACAGCATTCATACATACACACATTCAAACCCACACCTCATACGAACCCATATCAACAGCAGATTTTCAAGGTCCTGTAGCGGAATATTCCACATAGACAATCCCTGGTTATTGTGTAGGCAAACTTGAGATCACTGTTCCTGAGTTACATTAGTGGAAGACTCACTGAGTGAGTTGTGAGGAAAGGACATCCCCCCAGAAATCCTCCGGGACATCCAGCCATGGTTGCCATATTTTGGTGAATTCCTTAGAGCATTCCCTACTTTTATATATCAATTTAAATTTGGGAAGAACCGCATGAAAGAAGAAGGCGTGGGCCGAAAGAGGTCCCACATCCTTCCACTGCAATAAGATGGTTTAATGTGCATAAAATAACAGTATACCTAACAAAGTCCTAGCGTGTGTACGAGTAATATTCATTAATAATTCCTAATAATGAGTCCAACCTCTGGGGTATGAGGTATCGGTAAATGAAGCTTGTAGTCAAAAAAAGCAAATAGATCCTTTCAAACGGTCGAGAGTCCAGAACAGCTCCAAACATATGAAAAAAAATCATCAGCAATCATATCACATCTAGCACATGCAATATCCCGACCCAATCCCATCCGAACCAGCCTGGCTGGTGTGTAATGCAGGTGATGTATGAACTTAAATTGGATCAGTAGGTCAGCACTCAGTAGTGCTGATTATATCCTGAAAACATATCTCGGTTGCATCTTCCTAGTCCTCTTCAGAAAGCTCAGACATTGACAGCAGCCATTTGCGATGAGAGTTCTGGAAAGGATCCACCCCTACTAACTGGTGGCAATCTCCGGAAATGATAAGAGGTCCTCAATAGATGATTACATGAGCTCAATGGTCAACGACCCTAATTGTGCCCAAATGGAATGTCTTAGTAAAAGATATTTAAAAAAATATATTTATTGTCAAGACTGTATTTATGTCTGAGTGCGTCAAAGGGTAGTAAGGTATTATCCTAAACTATATGGGAGAGATGAGTAATTCCAAATCGAACGCACTGGGTGAACAAAGAGCTCCGGGAGATTAGGATTCTGCCACAAGGGGGTCTGTGACAAGGTACCCAAAGAGGACTGTGTCAGAATTTTCCCCCCTCCCTCCAAGCCATAAAACTGACATCAACAGGAGAGAATCTGGAGCCCCCAGATCTCCTTGACCTATGTAGCTCGTCCCTGGGAGAGGTAGAAGGTCGAAGGAGGGTGGTCAAGAGCACTGTGGATGGAGTCTGGGGGTCAGAGTGTAACCAAGCATTGACGTAGGTGAGTTGGGAAGCAATAAAGTAATTCCTTAAGTTTGGGCAGGCCAGGCCTCCCGCGGCCTTAACCGCCTGTAGTGAGGATGTGGCTATACGGGGCTGGCGACCATTCCAGACATAGGAAGAAAGGGTGGAGTCTATTTTCGCAAAAAGTTTTTTAGGGAGAAATACTGGGGCAGCTCGAAAACAATATAGAAATTTTGGTAAGAAAATCATCGGCCAATTAGATTGAGGGGCAGTGATGTCCAGGTATGAAACCTTTCCATCATCTGTTTGACTATAGGAGTGATGTTGAGTTCTTCATATTTAGAGAGATTGCCATGTATTTGGATGCCTAGGTATTTAAAGGATGACATTAATTGGAGACGTGACCTCTGTAGATATTCAATAGAAAAAGGGGGGCCTATGGGAAATGCCTGAGATTTTTCCCATCCCACCTGAAGCCCCGAAACCGCACCAAACTCTTCAAGTACATGTAGCAGTTTAGTAAATGAGCTCTCTCTACCATCCAAGTATATAAGGGCATCGTCCGCATAGAGAGAGATCTTCTGTTCTATTGGACCAGAGCAGATGCCCCCTATCTCTGACATCTGCCGCACCGTCAGGGCCAAGGGCTCAATGGCCAGTGCGAACAGAAGTGGAGAAAGAGGGTACCCCTGCCTGGTACCCCTCTGTAAGGAAAATAACCCAGAAATATCTTTGTTGGTGCGGACTCTGGCCCTCGGGTCTGCATATAATAGCCGAACCCACTGGACAAAGTGCAAACCAAAACTCATAAGTGACATAGCTTCCCATAAGAAGGACCAACTCACAGTGTCAAAGGCTTTCAACATGTCTAAGGATAGAACCAATCCACCACATTTTGCATGTGATGCACTATGGACATGCAAGAATAGCCTACGCATGTTATCAAAGGTGCTCCTGCCAGGCATAAAACCGTATTGGTCCAGTGGTATGAGAGATAGAATAACCATTTGAAGTCTAAGAGCGAGAATCTTTGCTAGTATTTTTGCATCATTGTTTAGTAGAGATATTGGACACTAGGACCCACATTGCAGCCTATCCTTTCCAGGTTTGGGTATGACAACGAGTGCTTCATTCATTGAGTCAGGAAGTTTCCCCTGCTTAAGAGAGTCCTGGAATGTCTTAAGGAGCCTGGGAGCCAGGTCCTCTATGTGTGCCTGATATCATTCTGAGAGGAGGCCATCTAGGCCCGGAGTTTTAATGGTTGGTAATATGCGTATGGCCGTAGTTACTTCCTCAAGCGTGATAGGTTCATCTAAGAGGAGTTGCTGGGGGGTACTAAGTGCTGGAAAGTCAAGTGATTCAAAGAAACCCATAAAGGCTTGCTTTGAAGGAACAGTCATATCTTCATAGAGCTTGCAATAGAATTCTGCAAAGGTTTGGTTGATAGTCAATGCATCAGAGTTAGTTGACCCATCTGGAAGTTGAATTTCAGCAATCAAACTGTCCTGAAAGTCCGTGTGGGTGAGATACGCAAGAAGCCTACAGTTTTTCCCCTCATGCTTATGAATACGAGCAGAGAGGTACAATTGTTGCTTCCTGGTCAAATCCACCATATGAAGCTGCAGCGCCCGATGAGCGTCAGCATACCATGAGTCTCAGAGGAAGGGCTACCCGTATGATGGGAGCTTGCCTCATCAAGTACTTTTTGGAGAACCTCTTGCATGGCCCGCCCAACAGATCTGTAATGTTTAATACATGAGATATAGGAACACCTGACCACCGCCTTAAAGGCATCCATGACAGGGCCCCCAGCTTCAGAGTCAGAGTTGGAGGACCAGTAATTGGCCATGTCAGTCGGAATGGACTCTAGTATTTCCGGCATGGAGATCCAGAGAGGGCTGAGTCTCCAAGCCCGAAAAGAGGGTCTGTGGCCCAAAGTCAAACCCACCTGTATTATGGAATGATCAGACACCATCTGGGACAGATATGCTATGGACTGGACACAGGGTAAAAGGTCACCCGTGGCCAGTGTATAGTCTATTCTGGAGAGGGCAGCATAAAACCTGGAGTAGCAGGAGAACACTCTGTGTCTGGGATATTTCCAGCGCCATAGATCCACATATCTATAGGTATTGCACCACACATGAAACAATTTAGATTCAGATTGTAGAGGTTTCAACCTATCTAGTTCAGGCTGCAACACAGTTAAAATCCCCAAGAATAAGCATGGGACAGCTAGGCAATGAGGCAAAATGCACATTAAGTTCAGAGAACACTGCAGCCGTGACCAGAGGGGGGAGATAAACTGTGACCAACAGGAGGGGAATTCCATACATAGTCACATGTAAAATAATATACTGCCCCTTAGGGTCCAGAATAACTTGATGACATGAGAATGGTAACCCTTTACGAATTAGGATCGCAACGCCATGGGCGTAGTTAGAATAGGTAAAGTAGTAGTCATCAGCCACCCAATGTTTTTTGAGGGCCAAAATCTTAGAACCTATGAGATGAGTTTCCTGGAGACACAGGACATATGGGTTATGTTGCTTCAGGGTCTCGAAGACAGATGCTCTTTTAAATCTAGAGTTCAGTCCGTGGACATTCCATGAACAAATATTTATTAAACATTAAAACCTCTAGGGCAGGAGGGAAGGGGGAGGGGAGGCTCACATAGGGCTCCCCATCTCCGGTCACAGCTACAGAAGGTCATGGGGTCGCAGTGGTGCACAATAATGCATACACACAACAGCAAAACTATGTACAATAGCATAATCATTACCCAGTAAGAGTGTAAGTGGGCTTATACCCCAAACTTGTATCATGCGTGGGACACATGGCCAGCAACAGAAAGCAACAAGTTTCAGAAAAATTAAATAGTCGGTGTTCAACAAAAAATTGGGGGGAGGGGGGGTTTGGGTAACTCACCCCAACGCAGCTCGGGCCGGCTCAGTAACTGAGAGACAGTTACTCTCCCACAGGAGATGGGTATGGTCTATCAAACTTTCACTTAACAGAGCTTCTGTAGTGGATAACAAAAGGATAAGGGGAAAGGGTAGGGAGAGAAATATAATTCAGCTTTTCCAGCTTAGTGTGCGGCTCTCCATAAGGCTGGTGGTTTAAGGGGGTTGGGTAGTGATTCCCACCAAGATAGGGCATCTTGTGGGGATTGGAAGAATTGAACCCTCCCTTGGTGAGTAACCCCGGAGGGTAGCAAGGAACAGGATGGAGTATTGGATATCCTGCTCCCGGAGTTTCTGCTTGACATGCTGATAACTGTCTCTTTGGTTGAGGACTGTCGCAGAGTAGTCAGGAAACAGGGACACCACAGCGTTGTTGATCCGGGGACTTCCCTTCTTCCTGGCTTACCCCAAAATGGAATCACGATCTCTATAATTAAGAAGGCGAATCACCATTGAACAAGGAGGGTGTCACTCAGGGAGGGGATGCCCAGGGACTTAGTGGGCCCTCTCAATCACGAAGCAGAGGGAGAGTTGATTGTGGCCAAATTCTTGTTCAAGACAGCTTTCCAGGAAGGCTACAGAGTCAGATCCCTCCACCCGCTCCGGGAGACCAAACAGACGTAGGTTGTTCCTGCAAAGACGGCTCTCAAGGTCATCCACTTTATCTTCTAGGGTTGCAATATTCCCCCCATGGGTATTAGGTTTGGGCAGGATGGGGTTAATGGTGAACCCTAGGTCACTAATACGTTACTCAGTCTCAGTAACCCAGACACGTATTTTTTGCATGTCCTGCTGCATGATCGCTAAATCGATCTTTAGGCCATCCACCTTCCTATAAGGTTTGTGTGGTTTACCTTAATGATAGCAAGGACCTCCAACAGGGTAGGAGCTTTGCCGTCATCCGTGACATCCTCACTGAGGTCGCTTGCAGGGACACGGCTGTGGGGTCCGGAATTTCGGGAGAAGGTGGCTGGAAGGCGTCCTGGCTGTCTCCAAAAGATCAGGAGTGAAGGCTGGTAATGCGGTAAGCCCATGGACAGTGTTGCGTTGGCCATCTTGACAGGAGCGGGTTGTGATGCTCATCGTGGCCGGAGGTTGCTTCTTCTCTTCGCCGCTTTCCCATCCATCAAAACGCTTCCCTAGGATGCAGAAAACGTTCCTGCCCGGGAAGACGTGAATTAGAGGCGATTTTCACCTATGGTCGATCAGGATGGTGCAGGATGGTAGAAGGAGAGACCGAAGCTGCACATGAACACGTCTGATCACATCCCACACTAGGCCTCGCCCATACTGGATCATTAATGTAATGTCATAAGCACCTGCCACATGGACATAGTGATCAGCATTTTCTGGACCAAAACAAAGATTTCTGAGATTCTTCAAAATATAAAATATATATTTGTGGCATAACCTAAATCAGTCATATTTAGTGGACACCAGTCCTAAAGTTCATTCTCAGTGGATGTCTTTTGTGGCTATGGTTAAGCTGTTATCATGGTTGAACTTTTTTATTTTTATTTATTCATATTTTTATTGTTTCAAGTTAAGCTGCATTGTTCAAAAGGTGGACAATTCATACATATCTATTGAAGTAGGCTATCTGTAGGATCTGTGGATATGTAGAGGATATGGGGAGGAAATGCCCTCTTTCACTGGTGATTGGGGAGAAATTCCCTCTTACATTGGTGGTCAGGGGCAAGATTATCTTACAGGGTCAGGGGAGAAATGCCCCCTTACATTAGTGGTCAAAAGAGAAATGCCCTATTACATGGTTGTCGGTGGAGACACGCCCTATTACATTGATGTTGAATGGAGAGATGTCCCTTTTACATTGATGGTCATTTGATGGTCATTGGGGGTCAAGAGAGAAGTGTCAAGTTACCTTGATGGTCAGTGGAGAAGTGCCCCATTACATTGGTGGTCAATGGAGAAATGACCCGTTGTTTTGTTAGTCAGTGGAGAAATTCCCCCCCTACTTTGATTATCAGTAGAGAAATGTCTTTCTACATTAGTAGGAAGTGCAGAAGTGCTCCTTGCATTGGGGATAAATAGAAAGATTTTCCTAGAATCAGGTCTACAGGTCATTTGTGTCAGTGATTTGCTGCCTGAGAGACAAAATGGGGGAGGCTCCATTGGCTCCACAGGGCCTGTATCATGTTGCTAAATCTCAGTAACAGCTTTCCATATATAATACGAGAGTTACAGTGGTTCTAAAGCCTAAACATTTTTTACTTTAATGCATGCATTCCTTGCATTAAGGTAAAAAATGTTTAGGTGTCAGCCCATAACTATGATGAACTGCCTAACTGGCCAACATGCATGTGTGGAAGATGGAAGGGAATGGGTAAGCATCTTCACTACCAGGAACTGCTGAAGCTTTACCTGATCAGGACAGCCTGGGATTTGGATAGAGCGTGGGGACGTTTAAATGCCTACACTTTATATACCTGCAAACCGTTTTAGTTGAAGCAATAATCCCTTTATCCCACCCATCCTCCTGCTAAGTGTGAGAGGTTACAGGTTGCTATTCATTTTCTGATTTTACTGTTTAGTTCACCACAAAATAAGATTACAATAGAATGCAACCAGTATTTATTATATTGTGGATTAGCTGGGATACTATTACATACTGATGCATATTACAGTGGCTGCATTTTACACTGACTCTTACTAATCCTATGGATAACAATACATGAGATACATGCTCACAAGACAATATACCATTAGCAACATCTCATTTTCTTTAAAGCCATTAGAATATAAAAATGCCTATTCTGCATCATCAGAAATGAGCAAATGTATCCTAGGAAAAAAAAATCTCTCTGCAGACAATTTGTGGCAAGAACAGATATATCACACACACACACAAGTAAAAAAAATCAATTCTAGAAATAAATGAAAATCTGCTCACTGGAAATAGAAAGACAGAATACATACAGATAATTTAAGCCGTCCAGACAGAGAATATATTCTGAAAGTAAAAATACAGCTGGAAGGCAACAGACAGAAAGCATATGGTGGAGTAAGTTTAGAGAGAATAATCTTAAAGTTCAATAATACTCTGTATATGAAGGAGGAATCCGTTCTAGAATGGCGCTGACAAAATAAAAGAATAATCAGTATTTTAGGTTTGAAGAGAGATATAAACCTTTCATGAATAACGCTGCTATTCTGCAGATAAAAGAATGCAATTGATTTTCAACAAGTCAAATATGTCTTTCACTCAGAACAGAGAATGTCTTCATTCCCATACATTTATCCCTGTGTTTTCTTAGAAATGGAACCACGATACATGTTCATGGCGTCATTATGTCCTAGTTTTGGGTCGTGTAACCATCCCTGCTGTAATGTGACTTTTTCCAAGGCTGATTCTAGGGCCACAGGCGCCTGGGTGCCCCTGCATGGGTGTGGTTATCTTACTAACTCCTCCCCGCTTTGGCAGCACTGCCCATTGATTTCAATGGAAGAGGCGCTTTAGGAGCGGTGTATACACCGCTCTTCAGTGGCGGTGCGTGCATTAAGGGTGCACAGGCTCTGCCCCCTCTCTCCAGCCACCCCGCTCTGTTTATAATGGATAGATTCATGCATTGCATGAATCTATCCGTGGCCGCTGTAGCCAAACCCTATTCCCTGAATTCCAGTGGTGGGGGTGTGCTTTTGAAGCACCTGATTAGATCCACCTAATAGGCTTAAAAAAAGGTGAACTGCGAGCTCAATGCTTTGTGTTATGTTAGAATATTCACTTTCCTAACACTGAACCGCCTCTCAGACAATCAGGTGTGCAGGTCTGTTACCTGTCACCGGATTGGCTGAGATGACAGGTGCTACAATTGGATGCCTATTAGGAGGAGGGGAGGAGATGCACGAAGGACACAGGAGCCGCTATCTGACCCACTGCAAGGTCCCACCGCTTGCCGCCGTCACCCGCCGCCACCGAGACAGGGTAAGTGCCGGGCAGACGACGAGCGGGTGGGGGGGTCACAGTGGCATTATTTGATGGGCACAGTGACAGCATTTGATGTGGCACTATTTAATTGTCACAGTGGCAGCATTTGATCGGCGCAGTGGCTGCATTTGATCGGCGCAATGGCTGCGTTTGATGGGTGCAGTGGCTGCGTTTGGGCACAGTGGCTGCATTTGATGGGCACAGTGGCTGCGTTTGAATGGGCACAGTGGCTGTGTTTGATGGGCACAGTGGCTGCATTTGATGGCACAACTTACTTACAGGGTGAGGCCGAGGGTCATTTCCGAGCCTCCAGAACAGACACAGTGTCAGGCAGCAGCAGCAGCCGGCAGGTGCTATGCTAGTGCAGTGCAGGTGGAAAGCTGCTCAGCTCAGTCACTCACAGGCAGGCTCAGGCAGCTCTCTTCAGATGTGCTCCACTCCCCTCCCTCTGGCTCTGAGCCACGCTGTCTGAAGACCATGGAAGAGGTGGGTGGAGCTAGTTTACTAGGTGCGGAGGTGGCACGCTCTGAATGCTGGGGCGGCCGCAGCTTCTGACATCACTGGTTGCTAGACGCCAGACGGCAGGCGATTCTAGCAACCAGTGCAGCGCACAGCAGAGGCAGCCAGCCAGGGAAGGCATTGGAGTGTAGACAGGGTGAATGGGTCTCGGGGCGGTGCCACCGCCGCTGCTAAGTCAAGTGAGAGCCACAGCTTCGGTGCCCCTCCTCTGCAGCAGCTTACAGCGCCCGCGCAACCACCCAGGATCGGCCCTGACTTTTTCCTCAATTATAGGAACCTTCTTTAAAGTGTATGTAAGTCTCAAATCTGTTAGAACCCAACTCTGGGCAAATAAAAAATATGCCTTGCAGCAAGGCTGTGGCCACACTGCAAAGGTTAAAGTGATTTTAAAGCTTCATTATGTTTGTTATTTTTATAAAAAAATAAAAAAATAATAATAATTTTTACATGCTCTGTGTGATGGTTTTGCACAGAGCAGCCATGACCCCCTGCTTCTGGGGTCCCCTCCTTTTGATCGGGTGCCCCCAGGGAAAGCCACACATCCCACTGTTCTCCATGGGGCGGTCGGATGGAGATGGACCACCTGTCTGTTTCCATCTGACTGCCATTCGATCCGCTGGGTGGATTAGGAATGGATTCCCATCCATCTGTTTTTAACAGGCCAGATCAGATCGGGTGTCGGGGAGTGTCCACTGACATCCGCCGCTCCATAGAGAAAAAGGAAGGTTCTGATCGGGTCCGTCTGAAAAACTGACAGGAACGTCCGTGTGAAAGGGGCCTAATACTGTCTCTTTTTTCCATACTTATACTTACCTAGGTGGATGCCGCATCAGATCGATGCTGCAGCTGTCCCTCGGTGTCTCTACACTGAGAACCTGACCCACCAAACTTTGCCGATGGCTCGGTTCTCACTCCTCTCCGAGCAGAGCGATGCTGTCAGTCAGCATCTCTCTTGCTGTTATCCTCCACGCTCATTGGAGCGGTTCGCTAAGACGGCCATCGGTCCAGGCACCTGGCGGATCCAGACTTCATTGTCGGGATGACGCGCTGCCTCGACTGATAGCAGTGACGTAAGTGGAGAGCGGACTTCAGACCTCTCTCGTCTGAACATGGGTCACAGGAGTGCAAAACAAATTGCACTCCTGTGACTCATAGGGGAAGCCCAGCCTAAAAAGCTCAGGCTGGACTCCTTTAACTCTTTTCATCAACAAGAAAAAAAAAATGAAAATAAAATTGCTAGAGTTAAAGTGTTACTAAACTCAGGACCTTGTATTCAAATATAAACTGCTAAATACGTTTTATCATCAGTATATAGCAGTCTTGTGACTTCAGTGTCCAGCTGAGCACTGGTTAAAGCTTGTAGAGGTTTTCATTCTGCTCTGACTGTCCTATGAGGCTGCATGACCCCTGACTTTCTGTCTGGACAATGCTGATTGGCCCTGTGCTGATCAGATGCACCCTCCCAAAAAATAAATAAAAAAACCTCTTTAGCAATACACACCAAACTGAGCATGTGCCTCTAAGGCTCTGTTCTATCAGCAGATGGATTAGGCACAGTGAAAGAAGGGGTGGATCAGAGAGATAGGATCAAACAGCCTTTTTTAAACAATGCACAGGATTAACCCCTTGGGGGTTCCACAGTGAGTATTAGAAGCATGCTTTACTGCATATACACACTGATTCTACTCTTGTGGGTTTAGTAACATTTTAAGCTTTAAACAAAACAGTTTTGTTTAAACATGGATATATCTGAACATGGGCTTTTAATATTTCAAAATGAGTTTCAAAGAGGTTAGTTTTCTAGGTTGGTATAGTTTACTTCTGCTATGTATTGCAATGTCTGAGTTGGATAATCATTTTGTTGCAATTCTATATGTATAGCTCTTTACTGCATCTCGTCATGCCAGTTATATATATATATATATATATATATATATATATATATATATATATATATATATATATATATATATATATATAATTCTTAAAAATCGAGTGTCCTATTTTTAAAGGTCAACATTATTAGTTCAACTTTTCAATGGGAAATATTGTTTCTGACACTTCTGCTTATTTATGTCATATTTCTAGGAAATGTGTACCCACTCCTTAGTTGAATGATTTGGAATGGTGGCATTAAATTGGTTTGGATGTAGATTTGAATTTTCAAGGTTGGAGCTTAGCAGCTGTGGTAAAAAGAATTGGCAACACGTGTTGCATGTAATTGTACATCTACTGCGTGTAGAGAAAAAATATATAATGAAGTTGCATGTAATATTGATGGGATGAAACATTTTTGTTAGAGTCGAGCGGATTTTAAAGCTGGTCACACTTGTTCCAATTAGGTCTCATTTATGTGCGAAGCGCTCTCTGAAGAGCGATCCATTATATATCACCTCCGCACCGCCTAATTTAACCCTCTAAATGTTGCACTGCCCCGTCGCACTCACATGCAATGCACACATTTGTTGGGTGGTTGTGGTGCTGCCCCATAGATTTGCATTGGTCAACATGTTGTTTAGTGTTTGCTGTGGCTGCAAAGTACAGCATAGCCGCAGTATGCATATAGCCGAGTGCTAAAGTGGTTCTAAAGGCTCAAGGATTTTTACCTTCATGCATTCAATGCATGAAGTTAAAAAAACGTCTTTGTGCAGCAGGCCCCCCCGACTAGTAACCTAAGCCCTCTTGCGATTCAGCGATGTGCACAAAAGTGTTGGCTCTCTGGGGATCCCCCCCCCCATTGGCTCCTGCTGCTGTCAGTCACAGCCAGTGAGCCAATAAGAAGAGAGAGGGGGAAGGCCCGAGCCTCGACTCCATGTCTGAATGGACACGCAGTGCTGCGGCTCTGGAGCGAGCCTGCTCAGTTGCCCCCACAGCAAGTTGTTTGGTAGGTAGGAGATATTCGAGCAAAAGTAAGACCTAATTTACGCAAGGAGCCACTCAGCGCGTGATTTAACCCTATGTCACTGTTCAGGTGGGCAGGTGGGTGGAGACAGAAGCACTGTCGGGGGACCCGAGAAGAGGAGGATCTGGGCTGCTCTGTGTAAAACCACTGCACAGAGCAGGTAAGTAACATGTTTGTTTAAAAAAACCTTGACTAATATCACTTTAAGGCAAATGGTTGAGAGTGGTGGTAAAACCAGGCAGTTGAGCTGTGGTTTTACTGCCCCCCCCCCAACTGCCCTCCTGAACAGTGACATAGGGTTAAATCAGGCGCTGAGTGCCTCCTTCCGTAAATTAGGTCTTACTGTTACTCGAATAACTCCTGTGTTTGTTTTAATGATCGGCAACACCAAACCCAAATCTGACCCAAAAGTCAGTTGTGTTGAACTTCTGGTATACTGTGCATGCCACACTCCTCACTAAATGATACATTTCAAGTTGCAGTAATGCCACCAAGAGTTTTAGGTGATGTCATTAACCAAATTCAGTTAATTCTGTCATCTGGAATTCCTGGTGGTGGAAGTGCAGCATGTACTGATCAACAGGCGATGTGTCGTCATGATTGTTGTGCACCATGTATTATGTTAATTACCCTTCTTGATTTCGTCATGGACACTGGATTTACTTCTGGGGACAAATATTATTGTTTTAAGACCAAGTATGTGTTTTTTTAAGTTCGGTGTGTGTGTGTTTTTTTTTTTTTTACTTTTAACTCCCTGGGATGGGACAGATATTTGGTCACCTCCTGCTCTAACAAGCAGGGCACTCTCATTCCTCATGTATTGAATTGCATTGTAACTGTACTGTCTGCCCTCATGTTGTAAAGCGCTGCGCAAACTGATGGTGCTATATAAATCCTGATGATGAGGAGGAGGAGGATGATGATGATTATAAAAGGGCTTCCAGATTCCACCAAAAGTTCCCTTCATTTTACTATGACCTCCTTTTTTGGGCACACAGAAGTGGGGCAGAGAGTCTTGTTCCTCAGCATTGCAAAAAGAGTACTTTTCAAGAGGTAGTGGGGTTTCCTGTCACCCCTTGCAAAGTACCTCCAATGTCGAAAGGCATGTGAAAGGAATCTTTTTTTGCAATGAAATGGGTGGCACCAAGGCTAACTTCTTGTTTAACAAGCTATATTTGGTGTAGAGCAACAACATCTTGCTGTGCACTGGCAATTACACACATTTTTCTCTAATGTAGGGCTTATTTGTAGAAGTGAATAAAGCTTGTTGGATAAGTAGGTAGCCGTGGCGTGGTACATATCTATCTATGGATTGAAGATTTGCTATGTTAGGCCAGCCATACATGGTTTGAATTTCGGCCGAAACAGCAGGAACCGACCAAGATTCAAACCATTAATGGGCAGGCTGAATTTACCAAGTAGATCGCTCAACTTGGGTACAACCAGCCTGCCTGGATTCTCTTGCTATAGCAGCCGCTAGCGAAAATCACTGTCTTCTTCTGGTGGGCATGGCCGACGCCCACCCCCCGCAGGGAGAAGACAGTAGCCCAGCTTGAGGGATTCCTGCATCGCCCAATAATTGTGTTGCTCAAGCAGACTATGGTCCAACTGTGCCCAGGCCCCTCCTCCTAGCACCTTTTGTCTGAGGACGTTCTCAAAGGATTTACATATGCAGTTGTATATGGTGCAGATTGTAGCACCTGTATACTGTATGTGAGTGCATATTTTTAAAGTTTAAATTCAGTAGTTGTAAAAATGTCACGCTTTGTGGATATTTTCTTATGTTTGAATGCATTGCTTGAGATATAACAAAAAGGAAAAGGCATTGAAGAGAGGAGAACAGGGACACGAGGGAAGTCCTGCTGAAAAATGCTGTGTTTGATGTGTTTAACCTGAAAATCTAGTGAAGGACTGAAGCTGGCAGATGTGGGGAGAGAACTCTGGTGTTTTTAGTAATAGTTCTGTGGAAACAAATATATATATTTTCAATTTAAGAAGTTTTATCATTTATGTTGCAGTTGGGCACATTTATACACTGTTTTCAATTAATATTTGTTTGGTGGAAAAGACTATTACATTAATAATTGTTTGAATTTTTGTATAGTTTATGTTAAAGCGGTAGTACAGTCTGTTTAAAAAAAAAAAAATGGTCCTGCAGGTTAATGTCATAATGTGCTAGTATGCCTCTCATACTTGCACATTATGATAGATTTACCTGTAAAGTGGATTCCTCCAGCGGCACGCTATAACTGCTGACAAGGCTTCCATCTTTGCCCCTTCTGTCTTCTGGTTTCTTGTGCTCCTGCCATTTGAATGCCCGGTGTGTGATGACAACACTCCTATACATGTGCACGGGAGTCTTGATTCTGGCATAGCGCTCTGAATGTGCCGTCTATTCAGAGCAAAGTGCGCTTGCATCGGTGACGTCACCAGCAACTACAAATGTGAATATCTCCAAAACAGTGCACATTTAGGAGATATTCACTGAACTTACAGGCAAGCCTTATTATAGGCTTACTGGTAAGTACAAGTGAAAATCAAACTTTACTACCACTTAAAGGAATTATTTAATTACGTTTTGGTAATATTTTATTGATGAAAATTTGGGTGGTACACTCTTCCAAAGCAGCACCAAAAAAGGAGGAAAATGGAACGGGATATTGTGAATACCTTAAAGTGGATGTAAACCCTCACATATACCCAGTGAAGTGAACAGGCTCAGATGATACAGGGATGAAACAAATCCCCCTACATAGGTTTTACATGTATATCTGCTGTCTTCACATTTATATACTGTTTAGAATGTTCAGATCGTGTTAGGAGATTTTTTTCTTCCTGGTTAGCACTGCAGTGAAGCCTGGGCATACAACCAAGACAGCTGATTGGAGGAAAGGACCACACCCCCTCTCCTCATAGGTAGAGACATTCTACTCTGTCTCCACTATAATTAATCCCAAAGGTGTTCTATTGAGTTGAGGTCAGGACTCTGTGAAGGACAGTCAAGTTCCTCCAGCCCAAACTCGCTCATCCATGTCTTTATGAACCTTGATTTTTGTACTGGTCTAAATCATTTGGTGGAGGGGGGATTATGGTGTGGGGTTGTTTTTCAGGGGTTGGGCTTGGCCAGTGAAGGGAACTCTTAAGGCATCAGCATACCAATTCATTTTGGACAATTTAATGCTCCCAACTTTGTGGGAACAGTTTGGGGTTGGCCCTTCCTGTTCCAACATGACTGCGCACCAGTGCACAAACCAAGGTCCATAAAGACATGGATGAGTGAGTTTGGGGTGGAGGAACTTGACTGGCCTGCACAGAGTTGGTTTTGGGTGTTACTCTAACAAGGATCATGTTCATTTTGGAAACTACAAGAGATACTGTTTCACTACGTTTTTTATTTGCATATACTTATGTAAGGTCACCATTAGTGCGAAGTTATAACTATGCTTGCATATGTTTAGAGCTGTATATTATTTATGATCATTTAATTAAATATTCTAATAATACTGTGGCACTCCCCCTAGTATAGGTGCTAGGATGTAAATAGTTAGGTTAGTGTAATTTGCGCCTCTGCCTAACGGGAGAGCTAGAGGTAAATGTATCTCTTGATTCTGCTTAACAGAGTGCTGCAGTTACTAGGCAGGACTGCTCATGTTCTGGTGCTATTACATTTGCCTGAGCTCCTCCTGCCTTCTGGAAACTAGTAGAGCTTTCCAGAACATAGGTGGGAGCTAGGCAAATGGGCTGCATGAATATGTATACAGCTCTGGCCAATTACATGGGAGGGAGCCCCTGAGCATGTTGAGGCTAGCATATATATTCTGGGAACACATGGGCTCTGGGTCTTTCCCATAGTGGATTTCACCAGATAGGGTTGAGACAGGCTTGCCTCCCCTGGCACTTGCTGCCATGCGGCCTCAGGTGGGTGACCTGAGGCCTGAAACTGGAATGGAAGAATGGCCCTGGTTCTTCTAACGCTGATTGAGGGGGAAGTTTGCTGAGGATTCATCTGGTATCACTGAGAGAGACTGCCAGTTACTCTACACAGGCCTGTGAGCATAGACATCTGTGGGATCTCAGGGACTAGTGCTGTTAACCCCCCTCTGCTGTTCTGTAGTCAGCAAAGGGCCTAGCTAAAGGGATCACTGGCTAGTTATCTGAAGAGCTCTGTTTTCCCGTCTACTTCCTGCAAGGGACTTTGCTCAGGCTTCTTTACTTCTACACTAAATCAGGAGATGTCTGCCATCTGCTCCCAGCAAGGGACATCACCTAAGGCTCCATCTTAGAACATCTTGAGCCCTCAAGTTGTGCATAGTTTTGTTTTGGAGTATCCTACTACAAACCCCTCACCCTATCCAAGATCCTCTAAAATAAAACTACAAAACACCCTTAAGCCTCATACACACGATCGGACTTTGTACAAACTTTCCCGTGGATTTTTGTACAAAGGGCGTTGGCTGTAAATTTGTATTGCATACACACGATCAGACTTTTTAGGCAACAAACACGAAACGTAGTGACGTTTCAACGTACTGACGACACTTCAAAAGAGGACGTTCAATTACTCCAGCGCCACCTTTGGTCAACTTCTGTATCGTCTGATCTTTTGCATTGGTTCTGAGCATGCGTGTTTGTACTTTGTACAAAAGTCCGATGGTTTTGCTCCATCGGACTTTTGTTGCCAGAAAGTTTGTCCGTTCGCACAGCCAACAAAAGTCAGATGAAAATCGAAAAAGTTTGTCCAATGGAGCGTACACACAGTCGGATGTTGCCTTAAAACAGCTAATTTGCATGTTTGTTGTCAAAAAGTCAGATCGTGTGTACGGCCTTTAGACTGGTTTTCAACTCCAACGAGCTGAAGTGTGTCTGCACCTGGCTGGGGAAATACCTTTGTGCCTGGCTGTCAGTACAAAAGTGGGGAATACCTGAGCAATACTCTAGCAGCTCCTACGGGGGTAAGTGCTACAATATTGTACTACATTTCACACATATCCTAAATAATAAACATATGTGAATATGAGGTATTAATGGAAGAGGAGCTGAGGCAGCGCATCATCACCATTTTTAAAGTATTTTGGATTTTGATTTGTGGGCACACAATTCGATGCTAGTAGCAGTCTCATCAATTAACACTTCACTACAATTAGGATTGGTAACCCAGATGCCCCATTTTTTTTCTTGATCTTGTGAATACCTGATTTCTTCAATTAACCATATGTCTAACATTTTGGTTGGAAGATATGCTCAATAAACCTTGCCCTAGAAGAATGTGCAGATTGTAGTGTGTGCGACCAGCCTAACCTACACGTTGAAGTTGAGTGTGTCAGTCTCCTGAGCTCTTTAGTAAATGTGTGTTTGATATCTAGTAAATCTATGTGTGAACTTACATTTTGTACAATCAGATTGTAACACATGTGGCCAACATCAAATATGCCCATGTATACCCCACCTTTTTAATGAAGCGCCCATCTATGCAGCCTCACCAGCGCACATCTATGCAGCCTACCAGTGCCCATTAATGCAGCCTCACCAGCACCCATCAAATGCAGCCTCACCAGCGCCCATCAAATGCAGTATCACCAGCGCCCATCAATGTAGCCTACCAGTGCCCATCAATGAATGTTTGCTTGTTTCCAATCATTTGGGAGTCAGGACACAGACACAGTCCTCCACTGCGCCTCTGACACTATGTGCAAACAGAGCGACGGCTGCCTGCTGATGCTGAGACTTACTTTCTGCAGAGAGAATAGAGTAGGAACACCAGTTTCTGGGTGCCCTAGGCAGCAGTGCGTCCTCGGCAGCATCCTAGTTTGCCTAGTGGTAGCACCAGCCCTGCCAGGAACAGCTCCCTCTCAGTGGGGGCACTTACATTTTGTACAATCAGATTGTAATACATGGAGCCAACATACTGTTGGATACACTCTCCATCTTTTCCTTAAAAATTTTCCTTATGATACTTTAACTTTTAAACCATTCAACCTACACCTAGTAATCTGTAAAATTAGGTTTGAATATATATATATATATATATATATATATATATATATATATATATATATATATATATATATATACTCAGTTTAGCACACACAAGGATGATAATGCAGAATTCAGTTCTGCTCAGCTTTTTAAGATGCACAGAGAATGAGTCTGTGCACATGGTGTTACATAGGAGAAGACCAGTGAGAGGGTGCAGAAACACAGGAAAGAACAGGGAAGGGCATAAGCAAAAAATTATACAAGTGTAAACTCTAGCAAAGTAGAGGGACACTACCAAACAGTTGGAGGATCCCAGCCATCAATCCATAGTGATTCATAAAGAGAAATAAGCCTGAGGGATAGGATTTGTTTCTGTGAACATGTTGATTTTTGCTGTCAGACTTCTGTGGAGCTCTGTGGTACCTACAGAGTTTGCTAGGTTTTTCTTGAACACTGAGCACTGGATGGTGTTTAGGGTAAAGGATGAGGGCCTATTAATCCAGAGGGCTCAAACCATAGGGAGCACCAGCCTGATTAATATTAAAAGAACAAAAAATAGCAAGTGAAGGATGCCACATGACTGCATATGGATTTTTTAAAGATACCTATATAAAAAGATTTTTATTAATACATACAATATATCATATCAAAAGGTAAGCCCACACACACATATATATATATATATAAAAGCACATATACGTGTATAAGACATGGTGTAATACGTGTCATACGGAAACTAAAAAAATGTTTTGCGGCACAGGTCGCTTTTTCAGGGCTTCATTATCCATGTCAGACTCAAAAAATCAGACATATACATAAACAAAAATTAATTAGAAACTGAACTATTTACCACACATTCATATATACATAATATATATATTATATAATATATATATATATATATATATATATATATATATATATATATATATAGAGAGAGAGAGAGAGAGATATATATATAGATATATATATCTATATATATATAGATAGATAGATAGATAGATAGATATATATATATTTGATAGATAGATAGATATATATATATAATTTGTGTGTATAAAGAGAGAGGCCGGAAAGGGGGAAAAATGTATATATATTATACCTTTTTAAGACATGCGTTGGATGTCTTCGAGCTAGGGGAAGACCATTATTGACATGACAGCTTGCTGGTATCGAGTAGAGACAAAAGCCAAACATCAGGTAAAATATCTATTTAAAAGATATATATATATATATAGAAGGAGGAAGGAAGAAGGAAGGAAGGAAGAACTCCAGAAAAAAATGGATAGTGCCTGCATAGTTCTGGCACAACTATCCAACCAATTTTTCCACTGACCCCCCAATATAGGGGGACCCCTTACCATGATCCAGTCGGCGAGATCACATTTAGTAAAGGAGCCTACAGGTAGAAGATTGGAGAAGCTCAAAGCAGGAGGGCCTAGTTTACCCTTTTAGTTGGGAGGCAGTAAAAATAGGCAGTTGAACCACATTTTTATTACCCCCTCCTAAGATTCAAAGGCAACTGTACATGGATACATTCAATGGGCGTGAAACATGGTATTGCAAAAATTATCCCTCTTGTGTTGCGTTGTGGGCTCTTAGGTGTTAAAACGGGTAATTAGGAGGCAACATAACACCTCTATTCTATCTGCCAAATTCCTTCTGAAAGGATCACTCTTTTGAGGGCTACCACAAGTGTAGACAAGCCTAGAGAGAGCAGTGTGCTCAGTAATGCTAGGTGACATTTTGCAGCTAAAGTTGTATAGGACACTGGAAAGTTGGGAAGAGATTGAGTGGTGGATATAGACAACTTAATAGAATAATGAGGTGGAAAAGATCTATATATGCACCCTTATTTCTGGTATGAAGTGGAAGAGTTTTGACCACAATTGACATGTTGTTTGGTATAATTATTTGATCTGCATGTCACACTGCTAGCCAAGTTGAGGACAGCCTTTTGTGCATTTAGTAGCTGGATGGCCGGGTAACATAGGCACTATTAGTTGTGGCACCACTAAATCTACAGTGCAGTCACAATGGTGGATCTATCAGCACTGGAGGGGCTGTGTGATCAATCTTATGACTGGTAGGTCACACGGCCCTGGCGGTGCTAATGGGTCCACCACAATTTTGAGTGCTTGTATTTAGAATGCCAAATGACAGCACTGGTCTCCAGAGTGCCCCCTCTACACAGGTTTCTTACCTTGTGGTGATATTTATTCTTTCAGGAATCTATGCCTGCTCATGCATAGTCAGTGTGCAAAAACAAATAGAAGACAATCTGTAAAAGAGATACAATGTATTAAACCGCCTCCAAAAGAGTTTTAAAAACAGTTTATTTTCATACTGAACTCTAGGCATGTGTAAAATGTTAGCTATGACCACAAGCTAGGGAGGAAGCTAAATCGAACATTACAAATACAAGCACTCACAGTATATAATGCTTTCTTGAATGGCAGTTCTGTTAATTGGTGTTCTTTTCCATCATAGACCTATTCTTAAGGGATCACAAGTGACAGAAATGCACTATGAAATGCTGAAATAGTCTGTTTTTCTATTTGATTGAAGGTAATGGTGCCAGTGCTAGAAAATGAGAAGCTTGTCCAGCTACAGGAATAAAAATGCTAAGCAGAATCTGCGTTTATTAATCTAGGATAATCATATAAGAGAGAACTAATATTTTTTTTAAACAGATCCAGTTTATACCTTGGGATATAACTTTCTCAGTTTAAGGCCCCTTTCACACTGGTCCAATCAGGCCTGCTTAAAAAAATGACCCGATCGGACCCTCCAGTCTTCTCTACAGAGCCTCCATCCGATCCCATCCTGTCCACCGAAAACAGAGGGATGGTGGTCCTATTTTCCATCCGGCGGATCGGATTAAATGGAAATGGACAGGCGGCCCGTTTCCATCCAATTTCACCATAGGGAAGAGCAGGTCTGTGTCCGTGTCTGCTTTGCACAGCGGAGCAGACACTGACCTGCCATCCGCCTGCTCAGTGGGGATTAGCAGAGCGATCCCCTGCTGAGCAAAAAGATTCCGTTAAGCGAAGGGGAAAAGAGAAAAAAGACTGATTAGTCCATTGAGTCTGCATATTTTTTTGTTTTTGTTTTTTATTTATTTGTTTTTGTTAACTTTTTTGTCAGAGTATAGATCTATGTTTGTCTCAAGCATGTTTGAAGCTTTCTACTGTTGACTGTCTCACTACCTCTGCTGGAAGTTTATTCCAAGCATCAACTACCCTTTCAGTAAAATACTACTTTCTAGAATTAGTTTTGAACTTTCCTCCAGTTAATTTGAGGTCATGTCCTGGTGTTCTTGATTTTGATTTCATATTGAAAAAACTGCCTTCCTGAACCTGATTTACCCCCTTGATGTATTTGAGGCTGGGTTCACACTGATGTGAATTGGCATATCAAGAGATTGTGACCGGCTCTCTATGGAGCCGGTTCCCACATCTCTGGAGCGGCTGCAAATTGCACAGAGGTCCTGTGTGTCTTCTGGTCCATTTCAGGTCCAAATTTGGCCAAAAATTTGGACTGAAATCAGCCCTGAAACGGTGAACAGGGATGCACCTGGCCCCTGCTGTGAGCCATTCTGTGGTGCAGTGTGAACCTAGCCTAAAGGTTTCAATCTTGTCTCCCCTTTTCCCTTACTCCCTTGCTCAACAATAAACACATATGAATTTCTCAGAGCCACCAGTTTCAAATTGCCCATTGGTCCCATATTATCTGGAACTTAACCTGGTTACCCATTAGATATACTATATTTTTCTTGCATGTAAACGAAGCGTCAACATGTCTAATTACATCTGATAAGTTTGGAAATGCTGTGTTACTTTTCCACTTTTTGACTAAAGTCAATCTGCCAGCAAATAGAATATGTACAATAGGTTTAGATAACTCTTATTTTGAGTGAATGTTTAACAGCTTGCCAACCAGCCCATAGCCGAATGATGGCTACAGGGCGGTTGCATAACTCTGCGAGGCCCCCTGGGGCGCACACCCAAGAATATCCGCGACCACAGTAAACGGCTGCTGATAGTGGCCGTTTACCACGTGATCGCTCCGTCAAATGACGGAACGATCACATGTAAACAAGCTGGCGTGATATCCGGTTCTTCTTTCCCCTCTCCGTCCAGTGTGAGGGGAGAGATCGGTGGCAGCAGCTCTGTGGGCTGGATCTGCAGTGCCCACAGCGCTGCTCTGTGACACAGAGCCACATCCATCCATCCATGCTCAGCCATAATCTGCAATACTCTGCAATACCCTGCCATACCCTGCCATACCCTGCAATACTCTGCCATACCCTACCATACTCTGCCATACTCTGCAATACCCTGTTATACTCTGCAATACTCTGCCATATTTTCGGGAGCAGTCATTTTAATTATAAAGTGAAAAAAAAAAAGTGAAATTTTCCTTTAAATATGGTACCTGGGGGGTGTCTAAAGTATGCCTGTGAAGTGGCATGTGTTTCCCGTGTTTAGAACTGTCCTTGCACAAAATGACATTTGTAAAGGAAAAAAAGAAGCCATTTAAAACCACTTGCGGCTTTAGGTTTGATCTTAAGTAGAATCTGAACAGGTACATTATGAAGTGTAGCTCCATCCCAAAAAAATCTATTTTTAAGCTTTTTGGAGAACATAGGGAGGGGTTATCACCCCTGTAACATTTGCTGTCTTTGCACATCTGTTGTCATCATGTCACCTCACTTTCCGTCCCAATGACAAATGTTTTTGGAAAAGTGGGGTTTTAATTGAAACAAGGATTGGTGATAAAGTATCAGTAGAGAGGAGATACCTTTTTCCCAAATTAAATCTAACAGGATAGAATTTCCCTTCCTAGGGGTAGATTTCCTCTCACTTCCTGTTTTCTCTTTCCATTTGCAAGTAGGAGTCGTTTGTAAGTTGGATGTTTGAAAGTAGGGGCCTGGCGTATATACTCTGCAGAAATTTGCCCTATTAGATGTTGGTGTAGCCACAAGACTAGTGGGCACAGGAATGGGCCCTGCTGTGAGTTAATAGATCAAGATTTGTAATTGCATGCACCTGTTGAACAGGGCAGAAAAATTGGGGGTGGTGGTGGTGGTGGTGGACGGTTTTGCCACAAGACTGTAAGCTCTCACAGTTACTCTTGGTGGGCGCAGGAATGGGCCCTGCTGTGAGTTATTAGATCAAGATTTGTAATTGCAAGCACCTGATGAACAGGGCAGAAAAATTGGGCCTTTGGCGGTGGTGGTGGACGGTGTTGCCACAAGACTGTAGGCCCTCATAGTTACTCTTGGTGGGCGCAGGAATGGGCCCTGCTGTGAGTTATTAGATCAAGATTTGTAATTGCAAGCACCTGATGAACAGGGCAGAAAAATTGGGCCTTTGGCGGTGGTGGTGGACGGTGTTGCCACAAGACTGCAGGCCCTCATAGTTACTCTTGGTGGGCGCAGGAATGGGCCCTGCTGTGAACTATTAGATCAAGATTTGTAATTACCCGCCCCTGTTAAACAGGGCTGAAAAATTGTGCCTTAGGCACTGGTGCTGGTGCCACAACACTGCAACCCCTCACAGAGACTGTACTTGGAGCACAGCAGTCACACGTGTTGCGAAGCATTTTTTTTAAAAAATTGTAAGTACACGCCCCTGTTAAACAGGGGCTGAAAAATTGTGCCTTAGGCACTGGTGCTGGTGCCACAACACTGCAACCCGGCCCTCACAGATACTGTACTTGGAGCACAGCAGTCACACGTGTTGCGAAGCATTTTTTTTTAAAAAATTGTAAGTACACGCCCCTGTTAAACAGGGGCTGAAAAATTGTGCCTTAGGCACTGGTGCTGGTGCCACAACACTGCAACCCGGCCCTCACAGAGACTGTACTTGGAGCACAGCAGTCACACGTGTTGCGAAGCATTTTTTTTAAAAATTGTAAGTACACGCCCCTGTTAAACAGGGGCTGAAAAATTGTGCCTTAGGCACTGGTGCTGGTGCCACAACACTGCAACACGGCCCTCACAGAGACTGTACTTGGAGCACAGCAGTCACACGTGTTGCGAAGCATTTTTTTAAAAAATTGTAAGTACACGCCCCTGTTAAACAGGGGCTGAAAAAAATTGTGCCTTAGGCACTGGTGTGGTGGCATGGATCATTGAGGAGGAGGAAGAGGATAGTCAGTGAACATAAGAGGACAGTCACTCAGCATCAGCATAGGCAGTCTTGAAGGGATGTGACATTAAAAATTATTCGGTTATATCCGCCTCAGGTGCCTGGTAGCTGGTGGTGATCCAAGACTGATTCATTTTGATGAATGTCAGTCGATCAACCGAGGCGGTGGACAGGCGCACCCTATGATCAGTCACAAATCCTCCAGCAGCACTGAATGTGCGTTCGGAAAGAACGCTGGAGGCAGGACAGGCCAGTAGCTCAATTGCATACTGTGCAAGCTCTGGCCAGTGATCCATCCTCAGGACCCAGTAAGCCAGAGGATTTTCGGTGGGAAAGGTGTCCAAGTCTGACCTTGCCCCAAGGTATTCCTGCACCATGTATATCAGACGCTGGCGATGGTTGCTGGAACCGATCATACCTTGGGGCTGCGGACTAAAAAATTGTCTGAACGCATCGGTCAGACGTCCACCTTCCCCACCGCTCCTTCTGCCACTGACCGAAGCCTCAGCAACTCGTCGCCCAGGACCAGGAGTTTGTAGCCTCCCAGTTTCTGGGAACGCGTTGCACAGACCTTTCTGCAAGGCCTCCCTGAGATGTCTCATCCTCTGCTCCCTCTGCGACGGCAAGATAAGGTCCGCAACCTTACCCTTGTACTGCGGATCAAGGAGAGTGGCCAGCCAGTAATGGTCCCTCTCCTTGATCCGAAGAACACGAGGATCCTTCCGCAGGCTTTGCAGGATCAGGGAGGCCATGCAGCGTAGGTTAGCTGAGGCATTCGGTCCGGAGTCTTCTGGGTCACTGAGGATGACATGATCGCCAGCCACCTCCTCCCAGCCACGTACAAGTCCACTGGCTTGTTGGGACTGTACATCATCCCTAAAAGACTGCTGCTGCTGATGCTGAGTGCCAGGCTCCACCTCCATGCTCACACAATCCTCCTCCTCCTCCTCCTCCTCCTCCTCCTCATCCTCTTCCTGTGTGATGGGTGGGACAGAAGGAACACTGTCCGGATAAAGGGGGCCTTGAGAGGCAAGGAAGTCCTCCTCTTCCTGCCTCTGTTCTGCCTCAAGTGCCCTGTCCATTATCCCACGCAGCGTATGCTCCAACAGGTGGACAAGAGGGACAGTGTCACTGATGCATGCACTGTCACTGCTCACCATCCTCGTGGCCTCCTCAAATGGTGAGAGGACAGTGCATGCATCCCTGATCATGCTCCACTGACGTGGGGAAAAAAAAACCAAGCTCCCCTGACCCTGTCCTGGTGCCGTAGTCGCAAAGGTACTCATTGATGGCCCTCTGCTGTGTGTGCAGTCGCTGCAGCATGGCCAACGTTGAGTTCCACCTGGTGGGCATGTCAGATATTAGGCGGTTCTTGGGCAGGTTCAGCTCCTTTTGCAGCTCAGTCAGCCGAGCACTGGCATTATAAGATCGGCGGAAATGCACACAGACTTTCCTGGCCTGCCTCAGGACATCCTGTAAGCCTGGGAACCTGCCCAAGAACCGCTGCACCACCAGGTTGAGGACGTGAGCCATGCAGGGCACATGGGTGAGCTGCCCCTGTCGCAGGGCGGAGAGGAGGTTGGTGCCATTGTCAGAAACGACCATTCCTGGCTTAAGCTGACGTGGCGTCAACCACCTCTCGGCCTGCCCCTGCAGAGCTGCCAGAACCTCTGGCCCAGTGTGGCTCCTGTCCCCCAAACACACCAGCGCAAGCACGGCATGGCATCTTTTTGCCTGCGTACTTGCGTAGCCCCTTGTACGCCTACGGAGCACCGCTGGTTCCAAGGACAGAGCACTGGAGGAAGAAGAAGAGGAGGGGGTGGAGGAGAGAGGTGTGTCACAACCAGTAGCAGTAGTCGCGTTTTGGAGGCGTGGTGGCGGAACAACCTCCAACACTACTGCACCTTGTCCTGCATCCCTCCCAGCTGCCAATAGAGTGACCCAATGGGCCGTGAAAGAAAGGTACCGTCCCTGTCCATGCCTGCTGGACCATGAGTCAGCGGTAATATGCACCTTACCGCTGACCGCCCTGTCCAGCGAGGCATGGACATTGCCCTCCACATGCCGGTAGAGAGACGGAATCGCCTTCCGCGAGAAAAAGTGGCGTTTGGGAACCTGCCACTGAGGAACCGCACATTGAACAAACTCACGGAAGGGGGCCGAGTCTACCAACTGAAAAGGCAGCAGTTGAAGTGCTAGCAATTTAGCAAGGCTAGCATTCAACCGCTGGGCATGTGGATGGCTGGGAGTGTACTTCTTTCTACGGTCCAGCAGCTGGGGCAGGGAAATTTGCCTGCTGCATTCGGACGTCGGTGTACTGCAAGTACTTGGTTGTGACACACCGAATTCTACACCTTCAGTCCTCTCAGAGCAGCTTTCAGAGAGGACTGAAGGTGTAGTGGGGATGGAGATCCCAGCTGAGGAGGAGCAAGGAGAGGTCCGCTTAGTTCTTTGGTGTGGGTCTTTTATGTGTGCCTGCCAACGAGCTGCATGGCAGGTCGCCATATGTCTGGTCATGCTTGTCGTGCCCAAGCGGCTGATGTTTTGGCCACGCGAGATACGCTTGAGACAAATATTGCAAATAGCAGTGGTGCGATCTGCTGCACTCGTCTCAAAAAAGGCCCACACCAAAGAACTTTTCTGATAACGTGCAGAGGCAGCGCCCTGCACAGGCGGAGCTCTGCGGTGTTGTACAGTTGCTGTGCTGGCCTCTACCTGGCCTCCAGGGGGCATCCTGCCTCGTTGGACATGTGACGCCGCATCCTCCTCCTCCTCGTCCTCCTCCTCATCCTCTCTCCCTTGAGGCACCCACGTGGAGTCAGTGACCTCATCATCCCCTCCCTCTTCACCACTAGAGCAAACCTGACAGTAAGCTGCAGCTGGTGGAACTGTACTGCCAGATTCCTCAAGCTGGGTATCGTCATCCGAGCCTTCGAATCGTTGGGCATCCTCCTGGAGCATGTACCCAACACTGTGCTCAAAGAGTTCGGGGGACTCCTCAGGAGGACATGGTGGGTCTAGGGAAGGGGTGGCTGATGATGCTCTGTCAGTACCCTGAGCCTGGGTGAGAGAGGATGAGGAGGATGAGGAGGGCTTGGTCATCCATTCTACCAAGCCTTCAGCATGATGCGGCTCCACATGTCCAGCTGCCGAAAACAAAGACGCGCGTGTCCCATGGCCACGTGCTGATGACGATGCACGACCACGTCCACGTCCACGGCCACGTCCACTAGAAACAGAGCCTGCCTGCCCTGTGTTCTTGGCTCTGCACGCTCTGCCTCCCCTTGGCGGTCTTCCAGCCATTGTAGTCGGTAGTCCTGTGGGTGCTGCTGAGAAGAAAATATAGGAGCTCTGTGTGATGCCACTAACACACTAGAAGTCCTATGGGTGCTTCTGCAAAGAAAATAGAGGAGCTCTGTGTGATGCCACTAACACACTAGAAGTCCTGTGGGTGCTTATGCAAAGAAAATAGAGGAGCTCTGTGTGATGCCACTAACACACTAGAAGTCCTGTGGGTGCTTATGCAAAGAAAATAGAGGAGCTCTGTGTGATGCCACTAACACACTAGAAGTCCTATGGGTGCTTCTGCAAAGAAAATAGAGGAGCTCTGTGTGATGCCACTAACACACTAGAAGTCCTGTGGGTGCTTATGCAAAGAAAATAGAGGAGCTCTGTGTGATGCCACTAACACACTAGAAGTCCTGTGGGTGCTTATGCAAAGAAAATAGAGGAGCTCTGTGTGATGCCACTAACACACTAGAAGTCCTGTGGGTGCTGCTGAGAAGAATATATAGGAGCTCTGTGTGATGCCACTAACACACTAGAAGTCCTATGGGTGCTTCTGCAAAGAAAATAGAGGAGCTCTGTGTGATGCCACTAACACACTAGAAGTCCTGTGGGTGCTTCTGCAAAGAAAATAGAGGAGCTCTGTGTGATGCCACTAACACACTAGAAGTCCTGTGGGTGCTTATGCAAAGAAAATAGAGGAGCTCTGTGTGATGCCACTAACACACTAGAAGTCCTGTGGGTGCTGCTGAGAAGAATATATAGGAGCTCTGTGTGATGCCACTAACACACTAGAAGTCCTATGGGTGCTTCTGCAAAGAAAATAGAGGAGCTCTGTGTGATGCCACTAACACACTAGAAGTCCTGTGGGTGCTTATGCAAAGAAAATAGAGGAGCTCTGTGTGATGCCACTAACACACTAGAAGTCCTGTGGGTGCTGCTGAGAAGAATATATAGGAGCTCTGTGTGATGCCACTAACACACTAGAAGTCCTATGGGTGCTTCTGCAAAGAAAATAGAGGAGCTCTGTGTGATGCCACTAACACACTAGAAGTCCTGTGGGTGCTTATGCAAAGAAAATAGAGGAGCTCTGTGTGATGCCACTAACACACTAGAAGTCCTGTGGGTGCTGCTGAGAAGAATATATAGGAGCTCTGTGTGATGCCACTAACACACTAGAAGTCCTATGGGTGCTTCTGCAAAGAAAATAGAGGAGCTCTGTGTGATGCCACTAACACACTAGAAGTCCTGTGGGTGCTTATGCAAAGAAAATAGAGGAGCTCTGTGTGATGCCACTAACACACTAGAAGTCCTGTGGGTGCTTATGCAAAGAAAATAGAGGAGCTCTGTGTGATGCCACTAACACACTAGAAGTCCTGTGGGTGCTTATGCAAAGAAAATAGAGGAGCTCTGTGTGATGCCACTAACACACTAGAAGTCCTGTGGGTGCTGCTGAGAAGAATATATAGGAGCTCTGTGTGATGCCACTAACACACTAGAAGTCCTATGGGTGCTTCTGCAAAGAAAATAGAGGAGCTCTGTGTGATGCCACTAACACACTAGAAGTCCTGTGGGTGCTTATGCAAAGAAAATAGAGGAGCTCTGTGTGATGCCACTAACACACTAGAAGTCCTGTGGGTGCTTCTGCAAAGAAAATAGAGGAGCTCTGTGTGATGCCACTAACACACTAGAAGTCCTGTGGGTGCTTATGCAAAGAAAATAGAGGAGCTCTGTGTGATGCCACTAACACACTAGAAGTCCTGTGGGTGCTGCTGAGAAGAATATATAGGAGCTCTGTGTGATGCCACTAACACACTAGAAGTCCTGTGGGTGCTTCTGCAAAGAAAATAGAGGAGCTCTGTGTGATGGGACTAACACACTTCAAGTCCTATAGGTGCTTCTGGGAAGAAAATATAGCTCTGTGTGTGTGATGGGACTAACACACTTCAAGTCCTATAGGTGCTTCTGGGAACAAAATATAGCTCTGTGTGTGTGATGGGACTAACACACTTCAAGTCCTATAGGTGCTTCTGGGAACAAAATATAGCTCTGTGTGTGTGATGGGACTAACACACTTCAAGTCCTATAGGTGCTTCTGGGAAGAAAATATAGCTCTGTGTGTGTAATGGGACTAACACACTTCAAGTCCTATAGGTGCTTCTGGGAACAAAATATAGCTCTGTGTGTGTAATGGGACTAACACACTTCAAGTCCTATAGGTGCTTCTGGGAACAAAATATAGCTCTGTGTGTGTGATGGGACTAACACACTTCAAGTCCTATAGGTGCTTCTGGGAACAAAATATAGCTCTCTGTGTGTGATGGGACTAACACACTTCAAGTCCTATAGGTGCTTCTGGGAACAAAATATAGCTCTGTGTGTGTGATGCCACTAACACACTTCAAGTCCTATAGGTGCTTCTGGGAACAAAATATAGCTCTGTGTGTGTGATGGGACTAACACACTTCAAGTCCTATAGGTGCTTCTGGGAACAAAATATAGCTCTGTGTGTGTAATGGGACTAACACACTTCAAGTCCTATAGGTGCTTCTGGGAACAAAATATAGCTCTGTGTGTGTAATGGGACTAACACACTTCAAGTCCTATAGGTGCTTCTGGGAAGAAAATATAGCTCTGTGTGTGTAATGGGACTAACACACTTCAAGTCCTATAGGTGTTTCTGGGAAGAAAATATAGCTCTGTGTGTGTAATGGGACTAACACACTTCAAGTCCTATAGGTGCTTCTGGGAACAAAATATAGCTCTGTGTGTGTAATGGGACTAACACACTTCAAGTCCTATAGGTGCTTCTGGGAAGAAAATATAGCTCTGTGTGTGTAATGGGACTAACACACTTCAAGTCCTATAGGTGCTTCTGGGAAGAAAATATAGCTCTGTGTGTGTAATGGGACTAACACACTTCAAGTCCTATAGGTGCTTCTGGGAAGAAAATATAGCTCTGTGTGTGTAATGGGACTAACACACTTCAAGTCCTATAGGTGCTTCTGGAAGAAAATATAGCTCTGTGTGTGTGATGGGACTAACACACTTCAAGTCCTATAGGTGCTTCTGGGAACAAAATATAGCTCTGTGTGTGTGATGGGACTAACACACTTCAAGTCCTATAGGTGCTTCTGGGAACAAAATATAGCTCTGTGTGTGTGATGGGACTAACACACTTCAAGTCCTATAGGTGCTTCTGGGAACAAAATATAGCTCTGTGTGTGTGATGGGACTAACACACTTCAAGTCCTATAGGTGCTTCTGGGAAGAAAATATAGCTCTGTGTGTGTAATGGGACTAACACACTTCAAGTCCTATAGGTGCTTCTGGGAACAAAATATAGCTCTGTGTGTGTAATGGGACTAACACACTTCAAGTCCTATAGGTGCTTCTGGGAAGAAAATATAGCTCTGTGTGTGTAATGGGAATAACACACTTCAAGTCCTATAGGTGCTTCTGGGAAGAAAATATAGCTCTGTGTGTGTAATGGGACTAACACACTTCAAGTCCTATAGGTGCTTCTGGGAACAAAATATAGCTCTGTGTGTGTGATGGGACTAACACACTTCAAGTCCTATAGGTGCTTCTGGGAACAAAATATAGCTCTGTGTGTGTGATGGGACTAACACACTTCAAGTCCTATAGGTGCTTCTGGGAAGAAAATATAGCTCTGTGTGTGTAATGGGACTAACACACTTCAAGTCCTATAGGTGCTTCTGGGAACAAAATATAGCTCTGTGTGTGTAATGGGACTAACACACTTCAAGTCCTATAGGTGCTTCTGGGAACAAAATATAGCTCTGTGTGTGTGATGGGACTAACACACTTCAAGTCCTATAGGTGCTTCTGGGAACAAAATATAGCTCTGTGTGTGTGATGGGACTAACACACTTCAAGTCCTATAGGTGCTTCTGGGAACAAAATATAGCTCTGTGTGTGTGTGATGCCACTAACACACTTCAAGTCCTATAGGTGCTTCTGGGAAGAAAATATAGCTCTGTGTGTGTGATGGGACTAACACACTTCAAGTCCTATAGGTGCTTCTGGGAACAAAATATAGCTCTGTGTGTGTAATGGGACTAACACACTTCAAGTCCTATAGGTGCTTCTGGGAACAAAATATAGCTCTGTGTGTGTAATGGGACTAACACACTTCAAGTCCTATAGGTGCTTCTGGGAAGAAAATATAGCTCTGTGTGTGTAATGGGACTAACACACTTCAAGTCCTATAGGGTCTTCTGGGAAGAAAATATAGCTCTGTGTGTGTAATGGGACTAACACACTTCAAGTCCTATAGGTGCCTCTGGGAACAAAATGAAGGAGCTCTGCCTGCCTGCCACGAACACACTACAAGTCCTATAGGTGCTTCTGGTAACAAAATATAGGAGCTCTGCCTGCCTGCCACGAACACACTACAGTCCTATACTCTGCAATACTCTGCCATACTCTGCAATACCCTGTTATACACTGCAATACCCAGCCATACCCGGTGATACCCAGCCATGCTCTTCAATACCCAGCCATACTCTGCAATACCCAGCCATACTCTGCAATACTCGGTGATACCCAGTCATACTCAGCCATACCCAGCCATGCTCAACCATACTCAGCCATGCTTGGCCATGCTCTGCCCTGCTCTGCCATGCTCAGCCATATTCGGCTGTATTCGGCCTCTGTATGTGGCCAGGCTGTGGAAGTCTCACACATGTGGTATCACAGTACTCAGGAGGAGTATGATAATCTATTTGTGTTAAAAAAAAATGCGTTTTAACCACTGGCAGGCGGTACTGCGACATTATGACGGACATATCGGACACTTTTGACACATTTTTGGGACCATTGACATGTATACAGCGGTCAGTGCTTTAAATATGCACTGATTACTGTGTAAATGTCACTGGTAGGGATGGTTAACACTAGGGGGTGATCAAGGGGTTAAATGTGTGTTCCCTAGATGTGTTCTAACTGTGAGGGGATAGGACTGACTCGGGGAGGAGACATATAGTTGTTCCTACTTAGTAGGAACAAACAATATGCCTCATCTCTCCTGACAAAACAGAGATTTGTGTGTTAACACACACAAATCCCCATGCTGGCTCTCGTGCATGCGATTGCCGCCGGCCATGCGCATTGGGTCCCCCGCCGTGCAGCGGGCACGCTGCACGCCGGGGGGACCCAATGCGCATGCCCTCTGGCAGCTCTTAAAGGAAACCCCATATCCGTACGGGGTTAGGCGCAGCAGTGCCATTGTGCCTCAGTATAAGTTTGTGAGCTGATCGGGAACAGGTTAATAATAATAAATTTTTATTATTCGTTACATTCCATTAATTTAGATGCAGCATTTGTTATTGATGTTATTGATGGCTATGCCATGCCAAGCTGACAAAAATTGCACCGCACTGAAAATGCGCAAAATCAGTAGGTGCATGCTTGGAATCCAGGAAGGACACTGTGGCTTCAGATGCCCACACTGGAGATGGCCGTGCTGTCCAGAAACTTCACAAATTAAGAAAACAATGCTGCACAGATAGAAAACTGGGCATAGTTTACAGCATACCTTTTGATACATTACATAGTTACATAGTTAGCTAGGCCGAAAAAAGACACAAGTCCATCCAGTTCAACCATAAAAAAAAGAAATAATAAATAAAAATAAAAAATATCGTACAATCCAATATACCCCATTCTATACCCACAGTTGATCCAGAGGAAGGCAAAAAAAAACCCAAAAGAGCATGCTCCAATCTGCTACAGCAGGGGAAAAAAATCACTTCCTGATCCCCCTAGAGGCAATCGGATTTTCCCTGGATCAACTTTACCTATAAATGTTAGTACCCAGTTATATTATGTACATTTAGGAAAGTATTCAGGCCTTTCTTAAAACAATCTACTGAGCTGGCCAGAACCACATCTGCAGGGAGTCTATTCCACATTTTCACAGCTCTTACTGTGAAGAAACCTTTCCGTATTTGGAGATGAAATCTCTTTTCCTCTAGACGTAAAGAGTGCCCCCTTGTCCTCTGTGTTGACCGTAAAGTGAATAACTCAAAACCAAGTTCACTATATGGACCCCTTATATATTTGTACATGTTGATCATATCCCCCCTTATTCTCCTCTTCTCAAGAGTGAATAAGTTCAGTTCCTCTAATCTTTCCTCATAGCTGAGCTCCTCCATGCCTTTTATCAGTTTGGTTGCCGTTCTCTGCACTTTCTCCAGTTCCCCGATATCCTTTTTGAAAACTGGTGCCCAAAACTGAACTGCATATTCCAGATGAGGTCTTACTAATGATTTGAACAGGGGCAAAATGATATCTCTCTCTCTGGAGTCCATACCTCTCTTAATACAAGAAAGAACTTTGCTTGCTTTGGAAACCGCAGCTTGGCATTGCATGCTATTATTGAGATTATGATCTACCAAAACCCCCAGATCCTTCTCCACTATGGATTCCCCCAGTTGTACTCCCCCCATGTATGATGCATGCATATTCTTAGCCCCCAAGTGCATAACTTTACATTAATCAACATTAAACCTCATCTGCCACATTGTACAAGGCATGAATATTCTAGGGGTATTTTTATCTTAGAAGTCATATTTCGTCCGGAACTCCACTTTAAAAAGCGTGTGAGTGTATAGATATATATCACTACACACTCCCTTTAATAAGCTGATGGAGTAGGAGCTATTTTTTCCTGCAGAGTTTCCCCTTTCCTCTTTTCATTTCATATACAGTAAATACACTCAGACTAAACATCCATGTTTGTGAACTCGCTGGCTAAGACGGCCAGGAAGGTAATTAGAGTGCCTACACGCCTGACTGCCCTCATGTGTCTATGGTTAGTCTAATGATATATATATGTGTTTTGTTCAATATGGAGCACTTGTATAATTAATTCTATTATTAACTATATTTGACTAGTGCTTAAAATTGGATAGTTCAAGAGATCAGTAACCAATAAACAGTGGTTCTTCAGACACGTTTGGTACTTGATATTGTACAGCTAGACTGTACACCAACAGATTTCTAAGCATACCTTTGCTGTCACAGATGCTATGTAAAGGTACTGTCTAATCAACATAGAAAATGACATCTTGGAATACAAACCTAAAGCCTACTTGTGCAGAGGACTTAAGGGCTCTGCTGGGACCCAAAGGTTGGGGACATTTGTACATCTGACAGTAATAAAGGTTTTTGGTAAGATGCTACTAAAGGGTTAATTCTAGCATTAGGCAGACCTTGCAACTTTCCCTGTTAAAGCGGAGTTCCACCCTAAAGTGGAACTTCCGCTCATCGGAACCCCCCCCCCCCCCCCTCCGGTGCCACAGTTGGCACCTTTCAGGGGGGAGGGGGGTGCAGATACCTGTCTCGGGTATTTGCACCCACTTCCGGGCATAGACTCCCACGGGAGTCTATGCCTCTTCCTGTCCCGCCGCGCTGTCTGCTGGGACACACCCGGGTCCCAGCAGACAGCGCGGAGCATTCTCATTGCGCTGCGCGACTCGCGCATGCGCAGTAGGGAATCGGGAAGTGAAGCCGCAATGCTTCACTTCCTGATTCCCTCAACGAGAATGGCGGCGGCAGCCGCCAAGAACCGAGCGATTCCTCAGCTTTGGCTGCCGACATCGCTGGACCATGGGACAGGTAAGTGTCCATTTATTAAAAGTCAGCAGCTGCAGTATTTGTAGCTGCTGGATTTTGATATTTTTTTTTTTTTAGGTGCTCTTTAAAGCGCTGCACATGCATCAGCTGGTCAATAATGAAGAAGTCACTCCCATTCAGAATTGGTATCCAAAAGACATTGAAGAGCAAGTAGCTTTTTCATCACAGCAGAAACGGGTAGCAATATGCAACAGTTTGTTAATACCCTTGCAATGTACACAGATCACCCAGAGGGGATTGTTTTTTCACAACCAAAGTGGAATTACTCTTCAGGTTAACTGAGTAAACTTTCTGACCTTATCACAATTGCATTATTTGCAGGGTGGCTTACAGGTCACGCATTAGTTTCTTTGTTGCCTAGAATCCCTTTAAATGCTATTCCATGCATTGTAACCATGCCTGAGTAAGAGGTCCACTAGAGAATACTCTTATAAATTAAAAGTACCGGGAATTTGTGTAGTGAAAGCTTTTCTTGTATAGATCATTTTGGCACCAGACAGCTCCATCACCCAGAGAACTTTCTGCATTTTGTTTCCAAGAGAATGTAACTGACATTTTCTTAATTAAAAAAGCAGTAACTGGTATGGAAACCTAAATATGAAACCGAAATATGCTTTGCCTTCCGCAAACAGTAGCAGCAGAGAGGTAACAGTGCGTGTTCACAGCATAGCAGGTTTCTACAAAAGTGTCTGTTTACTAGACAAAAAACAATTATTTCAGGTTAATAGGTGTCCGTGCTGCTTTCACCACGCTGTTTGGGTAGCTAAAAAAAATACTTGAGGGAATGTAATGACTGAATAAAATATGTATACCCATACCATGGGGAGACAAACTACTGACATCAAAACTGAGCTGGGAAAATAAAGGGCATAAATTGTGTATGTCCAAGTCTGTTTATCTTTTTGATGTTTCCAGCACCCCAGGAAAAAAAACAAAAACTATTTTGACCAGAAATGATCTGTTTTTATGGCTGTGCTTTGTGTAGTTTTAGTTTATTGATCTTACTTTAAGCGCTTCAGCTCCGGAAGATTTTACCCCCTTCCTGACCAGAGCACTTTTTGCGATTTGGCACTTTATCGCTTTAACTGACAATTTCGTTGTCGTGCGACGTTCCACCAAAACAACATTTTTTAAAAATCTCAAAAATGATGGCAAATGATGAAAAACCATTAAAAAAATATTTTAAACAATCCAATACAATACACCACTAGCATTGCTGTTATCCAAAGTATAATTGGAATTTGACCCATATGTTGCTAGATTTGAACAAGCAACTTGTGGCAGGTGACGTGGCAAGTGGACAATCCACAACTTGTGGCAGGTGACGTGGCAAGTGGACAATCCACAACTTGTGGCAGGTGATATGGCAAGTGACGGGGCAAGTGGACAATCCACAACTTGTGGCATGTGACGTGGCAAGTGATGTGGCAAATGATGTGGCAAGTGGACATTCCACAACTTGTGGCAGGTGACGTGGCAAGTGGACAGTCCACAACTTGTGGCAGGTGACGTGGCAAGTGACATGGCAGGTGACGTGGCAAGCGACGTGGCAAGTGGACAATCCACAACTTGTAGCAGGTGACGTGGCAAGTGACCTGGCAAATGGACAATCCACAACTTGTGGCAGGTGACATGGCAGGTGACGTGGCAAGTGACGTGGCAAGTGGACAATCTACAACTTGTGGGTGGCAAGTGGACAATCCACAACTTATGACAGGTGACGTGGCAAGTGGGCAATCCACAACTTGTGGCAGGTGATGTGGCAAGCTGGGGTTCCTAGCACCAAGTGGCCCCGAGATACGGGGCCCCAAAGTCGGTTCGGAAAATGTAATTCTCTGCTGCAGAAAAGTGCTTGACATTTTCTGAACCGACTTTAGGGATAGTTGTAGTGCTAGTTCTACTGGGTCTGCACACCACATTTGGGTTTTCTAGCTCCAAGTGCCCCTAAGATACGTTTTTTTGAGCTTGGGGAGGGTCTTATGAGGTTATCTTATAAACGCTTCTATACACAAACACGGTAAAACGCCGCTAAACACATCATGCAAACGTGGCAAAACGGGCGTTTCTAAACGCAGGTTTCAGCTTTTAAAAACATGCGTTCAGCAGAGTTTGCACCGGCGTATCATGTGCATGGGGCCTTACTGTGCTGTGAGTTACAGCTAAAGTCTGCTAAGGAGTGTCACCCTGCATCCATCTTTATATATTTAATAATTGTTCTGAATAATTCAGTAAAGGAATGATCTCAAGACATTGTAAAAACCTGTAATCAGGTGCTACAGTATCTGGTGAAGTACATCATTTGATGTCCCAAAATGGTATGAGTAAATGGCCATACACCATTGCAGATGGTGTGGATGCACTACACTTTGGGATTTTTCTTGCAGTGCCTAAAATACAATAACCCATAGTAATTCATTTTTCACTGATGACTAGGATGGGCAAATCTGCACCAATCTTATTTACGTGGGTTCATTGAATCCTGTTTAAAATCCATGAAACCTGAACTTGGACTTTAATGGGATTAACTGCTATGGTGGGACTGGCTGGGAACAAGAGTATGGAGAGCTGGGCGCTGCCGTGGGACACATTTAACATCGGTAAAAAATGTTAAAAAAATGTACCGGCGTACTTCTATTGGCACTTCAAATGCGAAAAAAGAAGAAAAAATGCTCTAAATTACATACTTGGGAGATGCCTTTAAGCCATATGTAATGTTACATAACAGTGTGATTTTCATAGATGGCATCAGAGACACCATATTTTGGCATCGCATATTTTGTATGTATAATGGATTTTTTTTAAAGTGCTTCTAAAGTCTTAAGGTTTTTTACCTTTTTTATTTAGTCTCTGCATTAAGGTAAAAACCTTCTGTATCCAAGATCCCCCAGCCCCCCTTATAATTACCTGAATTTAATCACGATTTAGAGCTGTGCCCAAGAGCAGTGGGTCTCTCTGCTCTGTCTGCTCTCTCCCTTCTCATAGGGAAGATTGATAGCAGCGGGAGCCATTTGCTCCTGCTTCTGTCAATAAAATCCTGTGATGAGGGAGCGGGGGCGGGCTGAGCCATGTTGTCTGTGTTTATGGATGCACACAGCACGGCTCAGGGTTCGAGTCTGCACGAGTGCCTATGCGGGCACTTGCCAAAAAGGTGGAGCCAGCCTTTGTACTATTCTATGAAATAAGCCCAATTTTTGAGCATAATGTTTTCATGTTGAATAGGAAAAGCCAACTGTCAAAAAAAGAGTGCAGCACAGCTATTGCATTGTTTTCAGCGTTTTACTGCCCTACCATAATAGTTATGGCAATGGCAATACAGGAGTTACATAAAGGACACCATTTAGACATGCCAATATGAATTAATCAATGTGACTATTCTAAGTCCATAGAAAAGTATTGTTCCTCTGCTTGTAATGCCCGCCATACAGTAAGACTATACCCACACAGCCCAAAGACAAAAGACAGCAAGTAGTAGAATCTTAATGTGTTTAACCTGCTTCTAAAGCCACCACTGAGGCACTTTAGAAAACCATTTCAATGAACATTAGTATTACTCAGGCGCTGAAACAAGCACTGCTTCTTGTCCGCTATGCTTTTTTCTTTTTATACAATAAAAAGCTTCTGTCATATTTTTATCTACCATAATAATACAATTATGTAAGAAAATAACTGTCCTCTGTAATATTTAATAGACTGCTGAAAGGCTGCATTCATTTTCATGGGCCCTGCATTTTAACTTGATTGTTAACAATTCAAAGGAGGCTCTGTAAGGAACATTAATAGGATAGCTAAGTACAATGTGAGCTGCCCCTGAGTCTTCTAGATTCACCGTCTTGTACACATGAGAGTTGGGCTAATGTCCCCCCAAATATCCAAAACCTTTATAAAGTAAAAAAAAAAGAACAAAAAATGTTTTTTTCTTTTTCCTTAAGTAGTGAAAAATAATATTTCCAAGAAAGCTGTTTTGTCCCCTGGGCACTTGCAGAGAGACATGTACGCCATTAAACTATATCACCTTCTACCTGCAGTGGTAATAACACGCACTGCATTTTGAGTATTCCCAGAGAATATTTGAGGGTGTATCGGGTTGAATAGCAGCCAAACTAAGCAGCTGTCTAGCACAAATCCAGCTGCATTTACCTAGCTAAGGTTTTGAAATACTTTTGTGTCCATTTGCAGCCCCTGCACGTGCAATCCTGTGAAGCCAATTGTGTCAGCTTTGCAAACTTCTGTGAAGTGTATCATTATGTTGGAGACAGGTATTCATTTGAAGCAGACGCCTTAGAAGTGGTCCGGAGTATGCTTTATATTGTAGTAGTCCTGCTTTTGAGCAGTGGAGAGGAGAATGTATTAATCAAACTATACTTTTATAGTAAAAGTTTGTCATGCAATGGGGGTTATTTACAAAAGGCAAATCCACTTTGCACTGCAAGTGCACTTGAAAGTGCACTGGAAGTGCAGTAAAAGTGCAACTTGGAAGTGCAGTCGCTCTAAATCTAAGGGGTAGATCTGAAATGAGTGGAAGCTCTGCTGATGTTATCATCCAATCATATGCAAGCTAAAATGCTGTTTTTTTATTTTCCTTGCATATCCCCCTCGGATCTACAGTGACTTTACTTCCAAGTGGACTTGCAGTGCAAAGTGGATTTTACTTTAGTAAATAACCCCCAATGTGTCACTTTGCCTGTTTTGAACTAAAGCTGCAGAGGTTAGTACGGGAGTTGTAAAATTTCCTTATTAAGCTCATAGTGGCCACGAGGACTGCTATGGTGGTGATTATGCCAATATCGTACAAGTAGTTCCAGAACTTCTGTAGAGAAACACGGTGTAAACCGAAGACAATAAGACCATAGTTTTCAGAGTCATTGAGTGGATCATGACCCTCCATGGGTACACACACACAGCTTACTGGCCCACCACAGTAGCAAGGTTGCTGCTGTGGTCGGGGAGTTTTTGGTAGGTCTGGGGTGGTGCTTAAAAAGTGTGTATTATAAAGGACTGTTGCTTGTGAATGTGTGGCTAGCATTCCATGACTGGAAAGATTTGGGCATGTAGACTCCACCAATCCAATACCTTATAGAAATCCAACTGAGGGGAACCTAAGCAAACTGGCTTTTATGTAGGGTTTTACCTGGAAACTTTGAGGGCAACCTACATCCCATATATGTTTTCTAAATAGTATATACCATCTTAAATTCGTCAACTATGACCGTGAATTTAATGTGCATTGCACTACTGACCTTTATTTCAAATATCTAGCACTAAATGCTACTTCTATGGTAATGCTGCCTATGTTCTTTGGACAGCTGTATATTCCTAAGCCTTGTATTTATGAAACAAATTTGCTATTTTTTAGGGTTTCTGTTCACTCTTCAGGCACTGGTCAACAACATTAATGCAAAGCAGTACTGCCTGGACCTGCGCTGTGGGTGTAATAACAGTATATCCGTCTATGTTTCTTTGATGTTCACCAATCCTTCCAATGAGTATGAATATCTCTTCAGGTCTCTTACTCACTCAGACCTCTCTGCAGCAATTACGCCCGCTTCCATCTTCGGCTACATATTGGTGGTAGTCCTTTTTGCATATCTTTTACTTGACTGGTATGTTTTTACTTGACTTCAACGATGCTCATTTCTCTGACCCCGATGTTGATGTGTGACTTTGTCTCATTATAGAATATCAATATATATATATATATATATATATATATATATATATATATATATATATATATATATATATATATATATATATATATATATATATATATATATATAAAATCAATATATGTCACTATTTCCCATGAAATTCCCCTCCAGAAACGTGTCAGATTAACATTGAAGGATTTTGCATTTATATATGATATATGACCCTGTTCTTGTCTTTTTATGAAATTGCTAATGGTGATGTATGCACCACATATTTTATATTAATAAATGTATATTTTCTAAAAATTTGCTGATCAGTTGCGAATAAAGTCCCTTAGTATTTCCTTGGGGATACTCCATATATAATACCAATCCAATAGCAGTCAAACACCAATCCCTATACCCTTTAGCACTTGGCTTAAAGCGGTTCTGCACACAATTATTATTTATTTTTCTTCTCCTGTTAAAAAGTATTTTAAGTCAAACGTTAAACTCACTTTTTCTGTGTCTGTCCTGTATCCATGTCCGTTTTGTCCCGAAAATCTGCACTTTTAAAATAAAAACAACACTATTTCCATTTTGCTTGTGGACATTTGAAGCCCGCAAGCAATCACTTCCTTGTTCCCATTCCAGGCCTCGCTGGTTCCCGCGCATGCGCACTGACAACAGCGCCGAGCGGCGTAAAAACCACTATGTTGCCATAACAACGGGTGGCGTCCGTGAAATCACGCAAGATTTTGCGTCGGCTGTCCGCACTGACTCCTGGGATGAATGACACCAGATCCCAGGAGACAGTGCAGCAATCAAAGGAAGTGATGCGGATCCCCGCACAAACACCGCCCACACGCCCACACACCGCCCACACCCGCAGAGACAGAGGAATGGGTGCATAGACCAGGCCAGCAATTACAAGGTAAAAAAAAAAACGGCCATTTAGCACTCTTTGCCAGATTTGGAAGGCAATGAGATCTAGGCAAAAAAGTGTGTACAGAACCGCTTTAAAGTGATTGTAAAGTAAAACATTATTATAGTTAAAAATAACAAACCTGTTATACTTACCTGCCCTGTACAATAGTTTTGCACAGACCAGCCCAGATCCTCCTCTTCTCGGGTCCCTCTCCATTTCTCCCTACCCCTCCCTCCTGTTGATTGCCCCCATAGCAAGCAGATTGCTATGGGGGCACCCAAGCCGAGTCACAGCTCCCTGTGTCCATTCAGACACGGAGACGTGGCCTGGCCCGCCCCCTTTTTTTCCTCATTGGCTGGCTGACTGACTTTAAAAGCAGCTGGGAGTCAATGGCGCAGCGCTGCTGTCTCAGCCAATGAAGAGGGGAGTCCTGGGCAGCCGGGACAATCCTGCAACATCGCTGGATCTAGAGGGACCTCAGGTACAGTAAGTATTAAGGGGGCTGCTGCATACAGAACGCAAAGAACGCATTAAGATAAAACACCTTCTGCCTTTACAGCCCCTTTAATTCAAAGGGGGACCTGGTTGTGAATAGCCCTGGACTTTCACATCTCTGTAACACAACAAGCAGGGTACATAATATTTGGTCTTCTTACTATTTCACATAGAAAACTAAAATGAAACACACAAACAGGGTTACACATACAATTACATTTTATTCGATATAACACTGGTTGATGGTAGCAGAGATTATTTTTCTATTTTTATAAATCAGACCAGCTTGGCTTTTGCATACTGAGAATGACTGGCCATACAAACAGTATAATAGGTCCTATATTCTTTGTATTCCTTCATAGGTGTATGAATGTTGGAGGCATATGAATCTTTTTTCTTATTTTATCTTCATATTGGAGTTTATGGAGCTATTATGGGGTTGGCTTCTGTCTTGAGTGTGAAAAAAGTACTCAGTCTCACGTCACCTTTATTGTACATTTTCCAGACAGTTTTTTTGTTGAGAGACATTTTGTTCCTTTTAAGATAAGCTAACATTAAAGCCAATTTACAGTCACAGCAGAACTGGAAATTCCTAAGCCTGGGTGTACTTGCCATTTGACAAATTGACTAATGTGTATACAAAGAGAACTGCGTTGATGTTCAATTGTATATTTTCTTTAACACTCTTCTTAGAAGACAAGATTTTAATGAGTCCAACCATTGCAAACCCAATTCATGGTAATATCTATCTATTATATAGGTAACATTATACATGTTTTGTTGTTCGGTATCTGTTGAAGATAAAAATACACTTTCTTAATACTACCCATTATAATTATAGAGCTCATGTAGATGTTTCTAGGTGTCTGCAATCCTCAGAATTTAAAGAGGAACTGCAATCTGCTCACATAATTTGTAATAAAAACAGTTTTGCCATTCTTTAGCTACCCTCCAACCACTTTGCATACTATTTTATATATACCGTGATTCTGTACTTGCCAAATATGCTGCAGAAATCTCCCTCCATTGAGTCTGGCTGCAACCATTTTAACTGTGGGCAGCTGAAGCTGCTGCCTGTTCACTTTCTGGATTTACACAGAGGCACACCTCCAGCTCTGCAGCCCTGCATCTCTCATTGGCCCTCTTATGACTCATCACCCCTTGCTTCCTGGCAAACTCTCACGAGAGTGAGAGAGAACTGTGCATGATGTCATAAGCCTAGGCTAATGACCAGACAAGAAACAGGAAGTGCGCTGTATAAGGTATTTACTGGCAGAAAAAAAATGTTTAACTATCCAAAGTTAAAACAACAAGGGCAGAAGATTTAATAGATGAAAAGTTGAAAAAATTACTGAAGGTCCGCTTTAAAGAAAGGTGCTGATTTCCTTTACACTAAAGTTCTTTTAGTATTGTACTGTCACAAAGCATGGCATGTACAAAATGTGCAAGACCACCAAGTCTGTTGAATAAACCTTTAAGTACTGATCCACTATCTATTTCTCTTTTAAACACATAATCCTGTGCTTGTTCTCATAAAGAACAGAGCATAATCTTCTCCACAAAACTCTTTTTGACATGTGGTTGCTATTTGTTCCATTATTTAACTGTATTCTCCTCCTCTGTGGGTGACATTTATGTTCTGAATGTTGGCTGCGAGTCCCTGAAGAGGCTGCCTTTATAATGACTGGTTTACTTAGGGAGCTGGACTGAGCTCAGTCCCTTATAACTTGGATAAAACAGTCATTCTTCTATCTCTCAGCAATAATAGACAGCTAGATAGAACAGTAGATGGTATTTTACTGCAGAGTTATTGTGACTAGAAAAAACTTGCAGGTGGCTCTCCAACATGCATACATGGTATTTATTAACATATCAAAGGTTCTGTGCCAAAGACATTTACAAATGAAAAATCTATAAAAAACTATCCTATTGTACCTGTTATTATGGATTTACCAATAAATTTCTAATCTCAACCTAACCACCAATCAAATTAACCTCTGAAGATGACCCTTATGCCGCACACACACGATCGGAAATGCCGCCAGCAAAACTCAGATGAGAGCTTTTTATCGGAAAATGCGACCGTGTGTATGCTCCATCGGTCTTTTGCTGGTGGAATTGCAGCCAGCAAAAGATTGAGAGCATGTTTGGATAGTTCCTATCCGAAAATGCGATCATCTGTATGCAATTCGGACACGCAAAAAATCACGCATGCTCGGAAACAATTTGACGCATGCTCGAAAGCATTGAACTTAATTTTCTCGGCTCGTGGTAGTGTTGTACGTCACCGCGTTCTTGACGGTCAAATGAGAACTTTTGTGTGACCGTGTGTATGCAAGACAAGTTTCAGGGGAATTCTGTCGGAAAAACCATCCCAAGATTTTTCAGACGGAAATTCCGCTCGTGTTTATGCTAGACTTGCAATATAACTTCTTTATACTGCTCCTATGTATTTTTTATTTATTTTTTGGTCTGTAAAGGGTGAAAGTTTATTTTTAATTTTTTTTAACCTTACTGCATTCTCTGCTTTAAGGTAAAAAAAAACTCTGTGTGCAGCCCCCCCCCCCCCCCCCCTTATACTTACCTGAGCCCCATTTACGATCCTGTAAGGATGAAGTGCGGGCAAGGCCAAGCTTCACTGTCTGTCATCGGATGCAGACAGCACAGCTCTGGTTCAAGCCCGCAGGTATGCCACAATAGGAAGTGACTTCCTAGGGTGGCACAACAAGAAGTGGAGGAGCCAGGAGCACCAGCAGGGGACCCGAACTGAGGAGAATCGAGGCTGCTCTGTGCAAAACCATTGCACAGAGCAGGTAAATCTAACTTGTTTGTATTTTTTTTTTTTTATTGCATTTACAATCAATTTAACTATATCATTGAAAAGGTTTCGGTTTGTGTGTTAAGCGCAAAAAAAAACTTGCTGATATTATCAACGAAGTCTAGCTTAGTTGTTTAAACTACAGAACATCTCCATGTTGTAGAAATGAGGAGAAGAGTAGGTACTGTATTTTCAGGAAAATACAAGTTAGCAGGGCTGACACCGATCCCTGTGATTTCAACACAAGGAAGGCCCTGGGGTTGATTTACTAAAACTGGAGAGTGCAACATCTTGTGCAGCTCTGCATAGAAACCAATCAGCTTCCAGGTTTTTTTTTTGGCAAAGCTTAATTGAGCAAGATTAAGTTGGAAGCTGATTGGTTACCATGCACAGCTTCACCAGATTTTGCACACTCCAATTTTAGTAAATCAACCCCATTGTAATTTACAGCTGACAATAAGAAATTAGGAGTGCATCTCTACTAAGATCAACAAGTGTTTTTCTGTACTTGCAGGGCCATTAAAGGGAAAAGACATGGAAAATGTGTGTGTATTGTGGCAATGTACTGTATAGATTGCCTTTAAATTAACCACTTGAGCTCTGGCAGGTATAACCCCCTACATGACCAAAGCATTTTTTTGCTGTTCAGCACTACTTTAACTGGCAATTGAGTGGCCATGCATCACTGTATGCGAATTACATTTTTATCATTTCTTTTTTCCCCGCACAAATAGAGCTTTTTTTTGGTGGTATTTGATCACAACTGGGTTTTTTTTTTTATCACTTGAAAATGAAAAAAAGACTGAACATTTTGAAAAAAAAAAAGACATTTTCTACTTTCTGTTATAAAACGTATCCAATAAAACCTTTCTTCATAAATTTAGGCCAAAATGTGTTCTGCTCCATGTCTTTAGTAAAAACTAAATCCCAATAAGTGTATATTAATTGGTTTGTGTGAAAGTTATAGTGTTTACAAACTATGGTAAATATAGTGAAATGTACACAGCTATGACACTATACTGGTAATGGCAGTGATCAAGGACTTATAGTGGGACTGTGATAGTGTGGCAGGCAATTTGGCGTTAGCTGGGTTGTATAGTAACTGACTCTGACCTCAATACTGACACTAATACAATGGTCAGTGCTAATATTGTACGCTGTCACTGTACTAATGACACTGGCTGGGAAGGGGTTAACATATGGGGACAATTAAAGGGTTAAATGGTGCCTAAAAATGTGTAATATGTGCTGCTTTTACTTTACGGTCTGTTTTTTTTTTCTCTCCCTGTTTTGGAGGCAGAATAATCAGACAGATCGCTGGTCCCTGTAAACCAAGAACTGTGAACGATTGGTCACAGCCAATTGGCTGACTTAAGCAAAAATCATTGGGTCAGATCACCTGCCAAACTCTTGCTATATTCAATCACAGCACAGGTTGGTAGGGGGCATGTGTATGCGTTCCCCAAAACAGGAAGGCAGGCTGTGAAGTACAGGCATGTTGCCCACTGGAAACTGCCACCCACTCACAGTACAACTACTGTGGGCAGGCAGCAAGTGGTTAACCAAACCTCTAAATATATCTCTAAATCTAAATACTAAATCTATCTTTTAAAGGAAGCCTTTTAGGGATTAAGAGTTCAACTTAGAGCTAGGTTGAAGTTATGGATTTTTATGGACTACATGAAGGTAACTCGTTAGGGGTTTATAATAATCAAAACCACAATATCTTATAAATCAGGTTTATACTTCAGTCAGTTTCCTGAAATGTTGCCCTCTTGTAGAGCTCCAATATACAGTACAATCAGTTTCCTGAAATGTTGCCCTCTTGTAGAGCTCCAATATAGAGTACAATCAGTTTCCTGAAATGTTGCCCTCTTGTAGAGCTCCATGCACTGATACTGTCTGACACGTTGATGGCCAATCCCTGATGATTTTGTTTAGCGGTATGGTCTGGAGAGCCTGGGAACTGAGGGCCCTGAATACCATGGTACTTGCTGAAGTTTATGCCTGAAGAAAACTAGGCACTGAACACACATACTCTTGCTTGAAGATATTTACAGAGGAGTTTGGCAGGAACTGCCCTGTGGACCTTGGAAGAGAGATCTTTGCCCATGGACTACAGAAAAACAGAATCAGTTTCAGGAGCAAGGAAACTATGTGAATGCTCTGAGTCACACATTTACCTGCCTGTCTGTCTGTCAGCATCTACTGTAATTTTAGAGGTCACTCTCATAGGACCTACTGCTGATTCATTAAATCTGTCCTTCTATTAACTGCTTTTTGGGTATCATGAACCCCTAAACCCTCTCCTGTTTGAAGACCACAGTAAATGGTAAATAGACCCTAGTAACTAAAGCCTGATTATTGTCAGAGGTTTACTGGTGATCTGTTGGATCCAGATACAGGAAAGGTAGTCACAGGATAGATAGGAGAACCCAATTATTTCCGGTTCCCTAGGAAGTCGTAGCTCACTTACTGTAAATACCTAATTTGATGTCTTGTGATATTAACCTACTCTCCAACCTTTCCACTCTGTACAACTATATTGATACCCCTGAGAATGTATTTGATTTGTCTCACAAAGGCAGAGAAAACTTAACCAGTAGCAGGCTAAAAAATATGTTTCGAAATTAAGCTTAAAGTGGTTCTAAAGGCAGAAGTTTTTTTTATCCTAATGCATTCTATGCATTCATATAAAAAACCTTGTGTGCAGCCCTAATACTTACCTGTGCCCTATCTCGATCCAGCGTTGTTGCACGAGAAACTTGGCTGTCCGAGACCTCCTATTTGGGTGAGACAATCAGTCAATGAGCCAATGAGGAGGGAAAGGGGGCATGGCCGAGCCACAGCTCCATGTTTGGAAGGACACACAGAGCAGCGATGCGGCTTAGGTGCCCCCATAGCAAGCTGCTTGCAGTAGGGGTACTCAGCAGTAGGAAGGGGCCAGGAGCAGCGGCAAGGGACCTGAGAAGGATCTGGGGTGCCCTGTGTAAAACCACTTCACAGAGCAGGTAAGTATAACATGTTTGTTATTAAAAAAAACTTTAATACTGCTTTAACCTCCCTGGCGGTATTCCAGAGTCTGGCTCGGGGTGGAATTTCAGAACCAAAAGCGGTAACCCTGAGCCAGACTCGGGCTCACATCGCAGGATCCAGGAAGAGCTTACTGTACTTACCTTGTCCCCTGGATCCTGCGATGTGTCACCGCAGTGTGAGTGGCTCATCCTCCTCTGGATTTATCACAGAGCTGGGCTCCGTTCCCTGCGAGTGTTGCGACGCACGGGGACGGAGAATGACGTCAAATTCAAAAAGTGAAACACACACTATACATACAGTATACTGTAATCTTACAGATTACATTACTGTGTGAAATTATTTTACATCCCTTTTGTGCCCAGTGGTTTGTCCAGTGCCCTGCATACATAAATTATTATATTAATTATATTAATTATAAAAACTGTCCTTTCTGCCTGGAAACTGGATTTAGAATCACTCGCAGAACTGAGCGATAGTGATTTGTTGGGAGATCTGTCATCAAACACTGAAAAGTAATGACAGCGACAATTCTGCAACTGAGAAAATTTCAGTGTTTTTGTTTTGATTACATTATTGAATAATTTTTATTATTATTATTATTATATTATTATTTGGTATAATTATTTATAGTTCTTTATTATATTATAATTTATGATTTCATGTTTCAAACTTTATCATACCCGAGATGTCTACTAGAGTTATTCCTAAGAATTACAGGCCTACAACAGAAAAAGCCAAATTTCCATGCAAAATAATGGTACCGTTTTCAGCACCAAAAATCTGAAATAATCATACCGCCAGGCAGGTTAAGTGATTGTAAAGTCGTATTTTTTTTTTTTTAAGTACCAAACATGTCATACTTACCTGCTCTGTGCAATGGAATTGCACAGAGTGGCCCACAACCTCCTCTTCTTGGGTCCCCCCTGGTGCTCCTCACTGCCCCTCTCTACAGAGTGCCCCCATAGCAAGCCGCTTGCAGACTCATGCAGGCTCGATCCTGAGCGCCACTACCTGCATCCCATAGAAAAAGCGAGTGTGGCTCGGCCTAGCCCCCCCCCGCTCCCTCTTCACAGGATTTGACTGACAAAAGCGGGAGCCATTGACTCCTGCTGCCTCTGCAAACCCTGTGAGAGTGGAAAGAAAAGACAGAGCTGCTACAGACAGGCAACAGCGCTGGATCGCGAGAGAACTCAGGTAAGTATAAGGCTGGGTGAGGGGGCATTACTGCTACCTAAAAAAATTGTTTTACCTTAGGGAAAGCATTAAGATGAAACATGTTTAGTCTTTAGAACCATTTTAATGCATAAAGTTGTAGGGTTTCTGTGATGGACTATCAAAACATTCATAAATAATGAAAGTATCTCTTGGCTAATCCAGATGCTTTGCAGGAATGTCTAGTATATGAAGTAGTCTGGCACTATTTGCGACATTATGTTATTTCTAATGCCAGTGCCAGTTTTTGCAGTTATGAATCATGAGCTAATTTCAAGGATTGATGAAAGCATTTCATGGAAGCAAACATTAAAGAACTTACCCACAAAGTAATATTTATGCAGTAGGATTGATGGGACTGTCTGTAGTAAAAATCCAGATTTAGATTTTTCATATGTGCTGCTGATCAGATTGTGAGAAAAGGGATGTTCATCAATGAAGCAGAATGTAAGGACGATGATGCATCATTCAGACATTATTACATTGGAAATGACAAAATGTCGAACATATAAGGAAGGGGAGAAATGATCAGTACAGAGAGAATATGTATTACAAGGGGGGAAAAATCGATATTCTACCAGAGATATTGAAGGCAAGACTTTAAGTGGATTTAGTAATAACCTTGTTCGATACATAGAAAAGGAGTATTGACTGAGCTGTATTCACTATTGTTGCTCATTGTAGATAATTAACAAATTTTACCATATTGATCTACATGTTATATTCTTCTAATATATGGCCATGCACCAGAAATTGTTGGATTACTTAGATGTTTTATTTTTAGGTAAACCTGCCCTGCCATAAAAGAGTTTTCCTATGATATCTGTGTCAAGCTTCAAATTGATCCCTTTGACCCTTTAAACTGTCCTAGCCCAGGCTGTACGGAGGCTGTTCAAAGTTGAAATAAAGCGTCTTTAAGGCCAAAGCTTTTTTTTTTTTACATATTGGGTATAGTATGGCAGGTGTAGAATCCATATATTTTTTTTTTTGCCATCTGTTTCATTGGGGCTTGTTTACCTTCACTTCCTGCACCTCTAGACACAACAGGAAGTGAGGGATGACTTTCTTGTCCTCAGTTGTCATCAGAATAACAGTCCATATTAACCACTTGACCCCCCCCCCCCCCCTTCGTGATTAGGCCATTTTTTTGACTGACAATTGCGGGGTCATACAACACTGTACCCAAATAAAATTTATGTCATCTTTTTCTACACAATTGGAGCACACAGTGTTTATTTTTTGCGCTCTAAGCAAAAAAGCCAGACAATTTTGAGAATAAAACAATATTTTTTACTTTCTGCTGTAAAACATATTCAAAAAAAATAAATAAAAAAGCTAATTTCTCCATACATTTAGGCCAATGTGTATTCTGCTACATGTTTTTTTTGTTAAAAAAAAAAATATCCCAATAAGCATTTGTTGATTGGGTTACACAAATGTTTTAGCGTCTCCAAACATTGTAATGGCGGGGGACCATCAGACATTAAAGCGGAAGTAAACCCATCGATTTAACAGTTTAAAAAAAAAGGCATGCCGGGAATGCTAACTGCACATTGGCTGTGCTCTCAACCAAACAGTCAAACCATCCAATGGCTGGTGTAATAACGGATCACATGTGCAGCACCGTGGCAGTTGGAGATTAAAAAGAGGCAAAGATGGCAGCTTCCTTGGCTGAAAACGATAGGGGGGTTTACTTCCACTTTAACTGACAATTTTGACACTTTTTTGGGAACCAGTTACAATAATACAGTGATCTATATAGCGCTGTCAATTTACGCAGCGCTTTACATATACATTGTACATTCACATCAGTCCCTATCCTGAAGGAGCTTACACTCCCTAACTCACATTCATACATATACATACTAGGGAACATTTAGACAGGATCCAATTAACCTACCAGCATGTCTTTGGAGTGTGGGAAGAAACCGGAGGACCTGGAGGAAACCCACGCAGGCACAGGAAGAACATGCAAACTCCAGGCAGGTAGTGTTGTGGTTGGGATTCAAACCAGCAACCCTTCTTACTTCTAATGGTTGTGTGTTTATTTAATGGGGTGAGGGGGCAAGGTTGGTGGGTTTTTATCCCATTATGTTACATTTGATTTGTACCTAGGCCCATTGCAGTCAGCCCTCAGCAGTCAAGTATACCAGTCTTAAAGGAAAAACATGTAGGCTACCATCACCGAACTGCTTATGAAAATGCTGGTTGCTTGGCTGCCTCTAGCCTCTAGCCTAGAAGAAGCAGCCAGCAACAGAATATCATTGAAGCGTCAATCTGTCATCTCTATACTCATTTCACGTGATTGTTTTAAAAAAAGTAATGAAACCATTGGGTCAGTATGACAGATAGGTAGCTATCATTTTTACAGAGGAACTTGGTATTGGCAACATAATTATTTCTGACTTTTAATGCCTCGTGTAAACTTCAAATAAATAGATACATTTTGCCAGTCCTCTTACCTTGAGATATACAGTGATATGCCTTTTGTCTTTTATGACATGCAAATGAGTTAGTTTGGTATGCCAGGGAGGTACTGCCCCTTAGCGCAACTACTATCCTCTACTTGATTTACAGCCTTAATCACAACAGCCTTCTCCATATCTAAATCAGTGTCTGTATATATTCCTGTCACAGTGGTATCCGTCTACGGGCAGCTGTTCCTGATTTGTCACAGCTCTTTGTATCTGTTCTGCAAATTAAACTGCATCTCTAATTGAATTATTTATATTCTTAGTTTTCTGCAACTGCTTGTATATGTATACATACATACAGAACGCAGATGTTTGTGTACAGTGAGAGGGAAAATATGCCATTAACATACAGCTGACACATATACATTGCTGCTTTTATTGTAATGTATTTGCATTCTGAATGTTGTTTTTGTGATACAGAAATAGAGATTTAAAAACACATGACAATACAAGTCTCTGTTTCCAGTACTGTACACATAGTTCTATTATTAGAATCAAGTATGCATTGAAATTTCGTTCTTGTAATGTGGAACAATATCCTACTTATTAGCGTGCAGAACATTTTTTGAATACTAATTTAGCCCGTTTTTCGATGTGACTGACTTGTGTGTGCTGTATATTTTTATATAATAATAGACACTTCCACAAAACCAACTACTATCATTTACTGGTGTTAAAAACAAGCAGTGATGGGATGTGGATCAAGTGTGTAGGTTCTCATAGACCAAGGGTCGTGACTACGTCTTTCTTTATAGGGAGCATTGGGGGCATTTTCTTGTATTCAAATATGTGTGAACGCTCCCAAGTTGCTTGAAGAATAACCCATCCAGAGCATGAAACCTGTAAGGTTGGAGAGCTTGGCAAGAAAGCTTCTCCACATCCCAACATATTCTCAAAAGGCAGTGAGATAGACAAAGAAATTGGGTTGCGTATTGAACTTGCATGTCTCTTAAATCAAGTACGATGTTTAAGGTGACTACAGGCATACCCCACTTTTAAGTACACAATGGGGTTTATTTACTAAAGCTGGAAAGTGCAAAACCAGGCTCACCTCTGCATAGAAACCAATGAGCTTCCAGGTTTTATTAACAAAGCTTAATTGAACAAGCCAAGGTTAGAAGCTCATTGGTTTCTATGCAGAAGTGAGCCTGATTTTGAGGATGCAGTTTTAAGATTAACAAAGACACTTTTAACCACTTACGGAACACCCGCCGCAGTTTTACATCGGCTGTTTGAAGGAGGATATCGTTGTTATAGCAGCAGCTAGCTCTTAACCACTTCAGCCCCGGACCAATTGGCAGCCAAAGGACCAGGCCCCTTTTTGCGATTCGGCACTGCGTCGCTTTAACTGACAATTGCACGGTCGCGTGACGTGGCTCCCAAACAAAATTGGCGTCCTTTTTTTCCCACAAATAGAACTTTCTTTTGGTGGTATTTGATCGCCCCTGCGGTTTTTATTTTTTGCGCTATAAACAAAAATAGAGCGACAATTTTGAAAAAAATGCAATATTTTTTACTTTCTGCTATAATAAATATCCCCAAAAAAAATATATAAAAAAACTTTTTTTTCCTCAGTTTGGGCCGATACGTATTCTTCTACATATTTTTGGTAAAAAAAAATCGCAATTAGCGATTATTGATTGGTTTGCGCAAAAGTTATAGCGTTTACAAAATAGGGGATAGTTTTATAGCATTTTATTATTAATATTTTTTTTTTTACTAGTAATGGCGGCGATCAGCGAGTTTTATTGTGACTGCGACATTATGGCAGACACATCGGACATGTTTGACACATTTTTGGGACCATTGTCATTTATACAGCAATCAATGCTATTTAAATGCATTGATTCCTGTATAAATGACAGTTGTAGTGAAAGAGTTAACCACTAGGGGGAGGGGAGGGGTTATGGGCTGTGACGTGTGTGTGTTTTTTTACATTAGGGGGCGGGGCTGACGTCTGACGTCATTGATCGGCTTTCCCGATGACCGGGAACAGCCAATCAATGACAGGCAGAGTAGGAAGCGCGGGGAGAGGTTGGTTTACACATACCTCTCCCCGTTCTTCAGCTCGGTGACCCGATCGCGGGACACCAGCGGCGATCGGGTCCGCTGGTCCCGTGGCCGGGGTCACGGAGCTCCCGACCGGGTCACGAACGTGCCGCTGGCGGCCCGCACTCGACCCACGGGCAGGCATTTAAAGGATCACGTATATATACGTGATTTTGCCTGCCCGTGCCATTCTGCTCACGTATATCTGCGTGAGGTGGTCGGGAAGCGGTTAAAGGGCAATTTTTTTTAAATGTTTTTTTAAATGACAAATTTTTTATTTTTTTTTATTGCATTTTAGTGTAAATATGAGATCTGAGGTCTTTTTGACCCCAGATCTCATATTTAAGAGGTCCTGTCATGCTTTATTTATATTACAAGGGATGTTTACATTCCTTGTAATAGGAATAAAAGTGATTTTTTTTTTTTAAAACAGTGTAAAAATAAATTTTTTTTTAAAATAAATAAGAAAAAAAAAATGTAAACGCGCCCCATCCCGACGAGCTCAGGTGCAGAAACAGACGCATACGTGAGTAACGCCTGCATATGAAAACGGTGTTCAAAACACACATGTGAGGTTTTGCCGTGATCGGTTGAGCGAGAGCAATAATTCTAGCCCTAGATCTCTTCTGTAACTCTTCTGTAATTTTTTAAACGTCACTTATGGAGATTTTTAATGGTAAAAGTTTGTCGCCATTCCACGAGCGGGCGCAATTTTGAAGGATGACATGTTAGGTATCAATTTACTCGGAGTAACATTATCTTTCACAATATAAAAAAAATGGGCTAACTTTACTGTTGTCTTATTTTTAATTAAAAAAAGTGTATTTTTTCCCCAAAAAGTGCACTTGTAAGACCACTGCGAAGATACGGTGTGACAGAAAGTATTACAACGACCGCCATTTTATTCTCTAGGGTGTTAAAAAAAAAAATGTATAATGTTTGGGGTTCTAAGTAATTTTCTAGCAAAAAAAAAAGTTTTTAACTTGTAAACAACAAATATTAGAAAGAGGCTCGGTCCTTAAGTGGTTAAAGCATTGCTGGTTTTAAAAATGCAAGTTTTCTTGCAAGGATACGTGGAATTTCAAGTTTTACTTACTCTTTTTGAAGACCTAAATTACACAATGCTCTGTTTTTAGATTCTTCAGCAGCGCTATCTCTTTTTAGTGCCTTATTTCATCATCTTCCAGCATCTTGACTGCTGATGCATCTGTTTAATACAATATTTTACACTGATTTTGAAGGCATGACCTTGAATATATTGATACGTATGAAGGTATAACCCCGATTCCTATTTTGTAATATGCCAGTTATATCATTAGTCTTTTGAATTTTTTTTTAATCTATATTCTCTAAAAATAGAAACATGGCAGATACGTGTCAAGTCCGCTTTCAGTGTGTTTTGTTACTTAGTAAGCTCGACAGATGGTCTGTTATATGTTAAACTCAGAGATTCACCTTCTTTAAATCATGGTCAGCCACTGGTGAACAAAGATCACCGCCGGACAGTTTTCAGAATGTCATTTAGATTATGCAGACCACATATCACTTTCTGAAAGAGTTCAATCTTGCAGGCTCACATTTCTATTTTTAAGAGCTAAATATGAGGAAGTAAGCTAGAAATGTGTGAAATAGCCTCTTGGATTTCCTCGGCATCTTCTAAAACACAAGCACCCCAGGGGAATTCTTCATCTTGCAGTTCTGATTCAATTTGTAATGCATACTCATGTCACAAGTATATATTCCAAGCTGTGTTGAAGTCTACTTCTCTGGGATTATATGACACTGTTTTATGAGATTTACAGCAGACGGATAGTACAGATAATGGAGGACACTGGAATTTAATATACATTTACCGTGGATGCCATTTGGACAGGCTCATTCAATGTCGAGATCAAGGTCCACAATGCTTTAGTGACTAAAAACTTTCTTTGTAACCATGCATAATTTAAGCAAAGGAAGATGGTATGCTCTGATCTGACCGGTTAACATTTTTAAGATAAGCACAGCACGAAAGATGCAGACATTTCAGCCTGCAGTATACATTACTAGAAAACTGTTTAAACCACTTTAATTTATAAAGGATTTGATAGTATACTGTATTTGAATGACCTTATACTATTGTGTTTATTATAGAAGGTCTTCAGTTGGAAGCAATTGTTTTACAATAAGATTAATGTCTAATGTAAAATACCTAGGTATAAAATACTTCTATATTTTACCTAAAATATTTAAACCAAAATTCAGTGATACATATACACTAAACAACAGTAAAGCACTGTACATATGGGTCTAAAATTGGGCGGTATCGGCCAGTTCAATAGAAACCAGCCAACATTTGGCCTGTGTGTACGGCAGCCGGTCCGTCAAAAGCCGGACAAACGTCCAGCTTCTGTCAATGGGGCATGACCAAAAAAGGTCTGCCAATCGGCATCTGATCAGCACTCTCACCCAATGGCTGAGAGCACTGACTGGTGTGTTCTTGCAGGGGGTCGTCCCCCTGTCAGAACACAATAGCTCAGCGGGGAGATTGCTGTATTGTACTATCGTTAGTATAGGATCTCCTCCTAAGCTCTTCAGTTTTTTTTTATTCAGCCCGCTGGGTTGAACAAAAGAATCTGATAGTGTGTACCAGGCTTTAAACATACATATTGTAATCTCGTTATGACTGAAGATAAAACAAACCTTAGCACATGAACCCAGTTTTGCAGGTTAATTAGACCTATTTTTTCAGGATAAATACTAATCTTAGAAACAATTGTGTACATTTTGTTTTCTTTTGGTTGTTCAATTCTGTTTTAAACACAGTGACATTGAAACAATTTTTTTTTTAAAACCATCTACAACACACTGACTCTGACTTTGACCCAGTCCTTGACACTAACGTAGATCAGGCCCTGATCTAGATATTTTATCTTTATTTTACCTTATCTTTTTACACAGACTTTTTATTTTTTATTTTACTCCTCACTTGAGGACAAGAATATCAAGTACCCCTTTTCACCATTTTAGAGGAGAAAAAAGGCAGGGGCAAAGTTTTACGGCTTGCGATCACTGTGACAGCCAATCCAGTTCTCTCAGCTCTTGGTAATAATTAAGAGATCAGGAGTTGTTCTGCATAGCTCAGTCTCTATAATGGGGGAGTGCTATGGAGCACACAGGTGTGCATATATGTGGCACCACATTATTATTATTATACAGGATTTATATAGCGCCAACAGTTTACGCAGCGCTTTACAATACAAAAGGGAGACAATACAGTTATAATACTATAAAATACAAGAGGATTAAGAGGACCCTGCTCAGAAGAGCTTACAATCTAATAGGGTGGGGCAGGTGGTACAAAAGGTTGTAACTGTGGGGAATGAGCTGATGGAAGTGGTAAAAGTTTAGTTGGAGACGTGATGGACTTCCCTGAAGAGATGAGTTTTCAGGGATCGCCTGAAGGTAGTAAGAGTAGGGGATAGCCGGACAGGTGGAGGTAGCGAGTTCCAGAGGATGGGAGAGGCTCTGAAGAAATCCTGGAGCATGGGTGGAAGAGATGAGAGCTTGAGAGTAGGAGGTCTTGAGAAGAGTGGAGAGGAAGATTTGGGTGATATTTGGGGACAAGATTAGTAATGTAGCTCAGGGCAGAGTTGTGAATGGCTTTGTATGTTAGTATTTTGAATTTAATTTGCTGGGTGATTGGGAGCCAGTGTAGGGATTGGAGGAGAGGGTTGGCAGACACTGAGCAGTTGGTAAGGTGTATAAGTTGGTTACATATACTGTATGCATTAATGATCAGCCCTGAATCTTTGCTGCCTGCTGGTCGTTATTCAGCACTGCTGCTTAGGTCTCTTCTGTCCACACCTGAGCTCATTAGAAGACTTAAAAGCAAGGCCAGAATTTCAAGCCTATGCCTGATCAACAGGCTTGTCTGTTTGCTTGTGCTCTGATAATGGTCTATGTTTGCATGATGTCTGACTATAAATGTCTTAGATTATTTCCTGTGACTTGTATTGACTGTGTTTGTACACAGCTTGCCTATGATTATCCTGATCATTGGCCTATTACTTTTAATATTGTCCTCCTTTGCTTCATTTACTTTGTCTGGAAACTAGATTTTGTATGTATGTGTTTTTCTGGCCATTACCCTATTGACTCTACAACTATCATGTTCTCTGCCCACTTGTCTGAACATATATATACCATTTCAATATCTGTCTTATTTTGGCTGTTGCACTTGGAAATACGGTGCATCTACTGAACTCATTAAGTGTTTTACTTATCAAAATTGAGTTAAACTATTTTGATATACACTTATATACTCAGTAGTTAGAAGTAGTTAAGTAGACACAACTGTTCAATGTTGTGGCTATGCAGCCTTACTGGGCTGCAAATGAGTTTCTTCACACACCCGAAGTCTTGTTTGCGTTTCACTCAAGCTGCTTAAGCCTGTACACACATTTCAATAATGATGCCCTTTCATACAGGCTCTATCTTCATATGTCCATGCTTATGTATTATGATAATTCCCTTAAGCTTAAAGATACGTTGTGTTATTGGATCATGCGAGTACAGTGCACTTGTTGGGATTCTATAGAGAATGTGCTTATGTATTAACTGATTTTGTAATTCCCCCTTTTAAGCTCCAAAATTTACTTTACTCTACTATACTTTTGTTTACGCTTTTATATATACTGATGGGTATTGAAGAGGGAAAACATAAAAAGTACATTATATAGTTGTCCTCTTTCCCCTGCCTCCCTGTGCACTATACACAAAGTTGGAACTGCTCGGAATCCTTGCTCATTTAGCCGATGGCAATATTAAACTTACTCTAGAAAGCAAAAGATGGTGGCACATTCCATTTGGATGTAAATTGTTAATTTATTGATTGATATATTGCTTTTGAAAGCTGTTAGTTGCTTGCACACCTGCACACATGTACCGCGTATACTGTGTATGTAGTGTTTAAGCTTTACTTCATACCTGACAAAGGAGTCCAAAAGCCCTATGGGTTGCTTTGTGGCTACCTTTTATCTAATTATAACCTGGCACTGAGCCATTTATTTAGCTACAGTAAATTTGTGAAAATTTGTCTAGGGCCTCTTGCACATGGGAGTACAAAAACGCCACATTTTTTTCTGATCTGAATATACAGTAGATGCATTGTTGTCTATGGAACAGTGAACACAGCTAAGTAACGATCAGTAATACAGCAATGAGCACAAAGCCATAAAACAAAAAGGTTTCATATACAACTGTAGGAAAAATACTTTAGCCTTTTTGTATTTACAGATCTGAACACAGTTGCATAAACATGCACTGTATTCAGATCCGTAACCCAAAATCAAAATATTCCATAAATTTGTGGCAGTGTTGAATTGTAAGTCTGTTAACTTGCTGAACATTTTCACTGGCAAATTGTACACTCGCAGAGCACTTGAAGCACAAGTTCTAGTTGACACTTTTTCCAATTTGTAGCAAATTTGCGTGGCAGGTCTCTAGCAAGAGCAAAGTTGTAGTGGTGAGTCTGCAGCAAGAGCTCTACAAGTCAGTGACCCCTGTGGTGGGATGATTATTGCACAACATAACTGAACCAGAACTTGCAGGTGACTTGCAGAATGTTTGCAAAGAAAGTTGATCTGGAGTCATGCAATGCGGACTTGCTGCAATTGTGCAAAAAAATTGTGAAGCTTGGCAAGTGTAGCAATAGCTTAGCAAGTCATCTCCAAACTTGCAGCAAAAGTGCTTGCTATTTGGAATAAGTATTTACCTATGCCAGATCCAAGTATTGGAGAAAAATGCAGGAACGTCTGTGCTAGAAAAATTATTTTTAATCAGTACAATTTTTACATCCAAGTGAATGTAGCATATAGAAAATGTATAATCACTTCAACCTGAGGATGCATGTGTACATCCTAAGAGCATAAAATAGTTAACATATATTTTCTTTACTTATGTTCAGGACTTGTGACCTATTATTATTTTTCTATTTTTTGACAGACAAAAATAAATATCACATTCATATATTATGTAGTCTATTCTATCCAGCCAGCAGATGGAGCATTAGACCAGTTGCATACAAACCTAATAGTTTACTTATGCTTATACTCAGGATCTTGTCAACTGAAATATCCTAGTATCCGAGTAAAATGCATGGAAATGTGTGTATGCGTATACATGCGTAACATTATTCTTCATTACCAGCGCTGTAATGTACATGTATTCATGCAGGTATGCGTGATGTCCCAGTAAAGAGGACCCACCACTGCCCATGCAATCACAAGGGATATTGTTCATGCTTTGCGATTAGCAATAAAGTTGATAAAAAAAAACAAAAAAGGGACAGTGTAACATTTTTTTAATAAATACATTTAAAAAAAAATGTTTTAAGGCATCTTATCCCCTCGTGCTTACTTGCAAATGTGAATGTGTACCTAGGCCCTGCATGCATATGTAAAGGGTAATCGCACCACACGTGGGGTGTAGTTGTGAACATCAGAGTATGAGCAATAATTCTAGTGCCAGACCCCCGTTAACCTCTTAACTGGTAACCTATAAAGGCTTTTAAGGCATTGACTATGAATAATTTAATGTACTGTAGTTTGGTGTAACATTGTCTTTTATATTTTACCAAAAATGGGGTATTATATTGCGTTTTGTGTGCACTAAAATTCATCAAAGTATATTTTTTCCTAAGACCAATATACATGTTTTTTAAATTGCTTTGCTAACTGTAAATTAGCTCTTTGTTTTGACTGCAGTCTTTATTCTTTATCTCCAGCTTCACACCATCCTGTTACTCTTCTACAAATTATCTGGACTTCGGTGCAGTCCTATTTATTGATCAATAGGAGGAAGGTAAGCTATCTGTCAAATAACACACATACACATTGGTGAAGGCGTAACAAGAGATGCATAATAAGGACAGAACAGTTTTGGAAAAATTACAGCAAAGATGAAGTTCACCCTTATATAACTGTAGTTTTGATACCGAAGCAATATGTTTATTATAATATTCATGCTTTTTCCTATAGGAGCATTTCACTATAGTCTGTAAAGTATTTCCAGAGTATGTAGATAGGGATAGGCAGTTTGGAAGATGGTTTCTTTATATGATGCCGCGTACACACGAGCGGATTTTCCGTCAGAAAAATCTTGGATGTTTTTTCCGACTGAATTCCACTCAAGCTTGGCTTGCATACACACGGTCACACAAAAGTTTGCTGAACATCAAGAATGCGGTGACGTACAACACTACGACGAGCTGAGAAAATGAAGTTCAATGCTTCCGAGCATGTGTCGAATTGTTTCCGAGCATGTGTAGGAATTTTGCGCATCGGAATTGCTACAGATGATCTGAATTTCCAATCGGAACTTTTTCCAACCGAAAAATTGAGAACATGCTCTCAATCATTTGCTGGCTGGAATTCGGCCAGCAAAAGTCCAATGCAGCATACACACGGTCGGAATTTCCGACCAAAAGCTCTCATCGTTTTTTTTGCTGGCCCGAATTTCTGATCGTGTGTACATGGCAATAGACTTTGTATTAGACAAAGATGGACAGCATACAACATGGATATCTCTCAGCAGACTCCATTATTATAACAACATTGCAACTACGCACCATGTGGCCTAATGATACCTATCCTGATGACACAAAACGATGTCCCCATGATAAATCAATTAGAAGTCCAATTAAAGGCATAACTTATAATATGTAAACTACTATTCACATCTGTATCATGCTACTACTTAGCACAGTAATTCTGCCATACATACATACACCCTTATTACATATACATTTATGTGAACAAAAATAATCTGTGAAAAAAAATGCACAAATAAAATGCCCCAATACACGTCTCAATAAATTCCAAAGAATATTTCTTGTAAAGTGTCTTGTGCCTAAAGTGATCCAAGATATAACTTCATAAGGTGCTCCAATAAAAATTAGGAGTTGGTGCCAAGGGACTGGAGGAGATTTCTGGTGGAGTGGTGAAGGTGAACTGCTGTGTTTTATCCTGCAAAGACCTGGGAGGGGAATATGCACAAGCCTGGTAGACTTTGATGCAGAGAGGCATAAAGTCAAAAGCATCTGGTAAGTGACACTGGGTACAGAGCAATGCATGCAGCACTGTGAAGCAAAAGTGGGAGCACAGAAGCACTATTTTATTGGTGCACCTTTTAAAGTTATATCTTGGAGTACTTTAAGCACAAGACATTTTGCAAGAAATATTCTTTTGGAATTTTTAGAGACATTTATTGGGGCATTTTATTTGTGCATTTTTCACTGATTATTTTTGTTCATATAAATGTATATGTAATAATGGTGTATGTATGGCAGAAATACTGTGCTAAATGGTAGCATGATACGGACAGCGATGTGAATAGTGGTTTACAGTTTAAACAATTGCCTATAGGTTTTTGCTTGGGTATTTGATGAACAGCTAGCAGTCCCAGGGTAACATTCATTCCCTTAAAGTGATATATTTGCTGGGATACTTAAAATAAATTTTATGAACGCAGATAATGCATGGTTGAGGGTGCTTGGATTCTGATAAGGGAGGTAGACCCTCCTATTTAACAGTTGGTTAGAGAAAAGGTATGGTAAGGCAAACATCAATTTCTTCAGAACAGAGAGCCTGTTCACTTAAGTTAGCTAAAATCCTTGCAATGCATATAGTTCACCTTGAGAAGCTGTTTCCAACCAAACAGGGTTGCTGTGACAGTACATTAGGTAGTCAAGTATACAATGCCCATGAGTAGGAGTCCTTTTAATATTTCATACACTATTTGTTAAGAAATGTTTTGCTTTACATGAGCAATTCTGTCTTACTACAATGATGTAAATTGCATCTCATTTCTATTATTCTATTTCTATTATTCCTGAAGTTTTCTGTCATTAGACATTATGACATTATAAACCATAAAAAAATAGTTTTTTTTCTGGACTAGTAATTTGTGTAGATAAAAAGCTCACATTTTGCTCTTTGACTCTGTGACTAACACTTAATGGAAATAGCTCAATTAGCTATGGTTCCATAAATGTCTTTTGTATCTGGTCTATAAGCATCATGATATCATTATGCAAGAGCAAGTTGTATAACTGTGTGTAGCATTATACAGCTATTTTTCCTGATATTTCCAGCTGTAAATGTCAGCAGCTGCAAAAAGTGTAGCTGCCTACTATTAATAAACAGACACTTACCTGTCCCACGGTCCAGCGATGAGGGCACCCGGAGCCTCACTCCTCTCCCCCCTCCTCTCTGCCGGCACCGTCATAGAAACTGTGGGCACCTGGCTGTGACAGCTTTCGGATTCATGGCCGGGTGCGCACTGCGCCTGTGCGAGTCACACTGTGCTCTGCTAGTAGCCAGGCAATCTTCTGGGACCTGTGACGTGTCCCATAAGATTGCTGAGAGGGAGGGGCCACCTAGGGGGAGCGGAGGAGTCGCCTAGGCAGCTAAGAGCAGGAAGGAGGTAGTGGTAAACTAGGTCCCCCCCCCCCAAAAAAAATGACACGCCAAATGTGGCATGTCAGGGTGCGAGGAGTACTTAAAGCGATAGTGCCACTTTTGGGCGGAACTCCATTTTAAGAGTGACTGTTATTGGCGACGCAGAAATCACATCCCTTTAGCAGAGTTAAATTGAGATAATTTAACTTTTTGTCTTATAACCAGTTTGATTCCCATGTACAAACATTCTCTCCTAATTAGCTAAAATGGAACCACATAGGAGTAAATCAGCAACTTATTTTGTGTAGTATGTTTTTTGGTACCTAAAAAAAATCCCTAAATCTAGTAAAAGCATGTTTTCTAATATGTGATTCATATAGGGATGTGGTGCCCAATGGCCTTCACCTGCACCATTAAATTTCAATGCAACTTAACTACTTCACACCCGGCCACTGCACATATACGGCCAGGTGGGAGCCTTCTACTTCTGATAGGACGTTCCTGAACGTCCTTCAGAAGTAGAGGGATCGCGCACGCGTGCCCGTTCAGCGGCGCAATCCCGATGCGCTTGTGTCACCCGGCTCTATTATTGGCCCTCCTGATCACATGACGGCCGTGTCCAATCACAGCCGTCATGTGATGTAAGCAAACAGCCGGTTGCTAGGCAATCGGCTCTCCTCTCCTCACACGGAAGTCGTCGCTGAGGAGAGGAGAGGGGATCGCTGCAGCCGGCTGGTGATCAGTGAGTATTAGCTGTTTTTAATAGCTTTTTACTCACTGATTACCAGTCTAGTGTAAACACACATGTCCCCACACATGTCCCCAAAACATACAAGTCCCCCAAAACACACATGTCCCCAAATAATAAAAACACATGTCCCCAAATAAAAACACATGTCCCCAAATAATAAAAACACATGTCCCCCACATATGTCCCAGTAAAATAACATGTGCCAATGATTATATGCACACATATGTCCGTGATCACCTGCACACATCTGTACATGATCATTTGCGTACATATGTCCGTGATCACGCGAACCAATTATTATACACTTAACGGAATTTATTTTACTAAAAACATGTAGCAGAATACATTTAGGCCTAAATTTATGACAAAATTAGATTTTATTGTATTTCTTTTAAAAAAGAAAGGAGAAAATATTGTTTTTTTTCAAAATTTTCGCAATTTTTTTGCTTATATCGCAAAAAATAAAAAACGGAGTCGTGAATAAATACCACCAAACTAAAGCTCTATTTGTGCAAACAAAATGATAAAAATTTCATTTGGGTACAGTGTAGCATGACCGCGCAATTGTCATTGAGAGCGCTGAAAGCTGAAAATTGGTCTGGGAAGGAAGGGGGCGAAAGTGCCCTGTATTGTAGTGGTTAATTGTTGATTCAGCTAGATAAGAGCTGAGAGAATTATGATCCCTGAGTCCAACTTTAAGAATTTTTCCCATTTGCGCACTTCTGTTATTTGTGTTGCAGATGAGAGACAAGAATTAGATACTAAAGCTGGCCTTACATGGATCCAATTTTGGATAATTCAGCAGCACTAGGCACAATAAAAGTCTTTTTTTTTTACTTTTGTTGAAGGAGCCAGGCAAATACAGACACTAAAGCTGGAGAGGGGAAAATCTGGTGCGGCTCTGCATCAAAACCAATCAGCTTCCAGGTTTTATTGTACTTGAGGTGATTGTAGCTGTATTAGTGCAATTGTGACAGAGAACATTGAGTACTGTTCTTGATACTTTTTTTTATTTACACTAACATACAATTTTTCAGGACAAGCTTTCGGGGTATGTCCCCTTCTTCAAGGTCCAAGCAGTACTAATTCACAAAAGTTTTAGCAGAATGTTAAAACGTTAAAAAAAACAAAAAAAAACACAATCTCTGAGGGAAAGGGAAAACAAACAAAAAAAAACAAACACATACAAATTAATGTATATGGTAATGGTAATAGAGCTAGCAGCAGACCTAGTGAGATAAAACAGAGGGAGAGCTATAGACTGGAGAGGGGTATGATCGTCACAGAGGGGGTCATAAAACTGTAGTATAATGGGTACGGAAACCAATATTTAAATTTAGGCCATTATTTTTTGTGTCAAAAAGAAGTATAATTTTGGTTCAAGCATTTTCCTTTCCTGGATAGTTCTGAAAATCCCTTTAAGAACGAAAACATTGAGGTCTTCTATAGTGTTTTTCCGGTTGTGAGAAGTGATGTCCCACAGGTGTGCAGAAAATTTCTTCCTTATGTTCCTTGATGGTGTCTGTGCAAATTCATCCTCGCTTGTAACTTCTGTCCTGTTTCACCAACATAAAATCCTTTGCTACACCGTTTGCATTGGATGAGGTACACAACATTACTGGAGGTACAGCTGTATGATTCCATGATATTGAAAATTCCATTTGTGTGTGTGACCCTTTTGGATAGGTTGATCTGGTTGCACAGTTTGCAGCGTTTTTTAATGCAGGGTTTGCTTCCATTATTTGTGACTTCATAATCAGAGTGAAGTTTCCTGCTGATTAGTTTATGTCCGAGGTTGGGTGGTTGTCTGAAAGCCAATAATGGGGGTTGTTGGAATATTTATTTCAGAATTTCATCCTTATAATTGGTTGTAAATCTTTGATTATCTTTTTGATCCCTTCATGTTGGGTTGTATGTGGTGACTAGAGGTACTCGGTTATTATTATTTTTCTCTGTGTATTGGAGGAGATTTTCTCTTTGGGTTTTCAAGGCTGTGTTTATGCTGTTGTTGATGGTTTTGTCTTTGTAATAATGGCCTAAAATCCAGTCTATAGCTCTCCCTCTGTCTTGTCTCACTAGCTCTGCTGCTAGCTTTATTACCATTGCTATATACATTGTTTTGTATGTAATTTAATTTGAGCGAAAGTAGGCAGGACTTTTAAAGGTACCAAAATAATGTCAAATAGGTTTGTTAAAAAGATAAATGTTTATTAAACAAAGTTTCTTTTAAAATGACAATAAATGTTTAAGAAAATCACAAATCATTTCAAATATCATGTACAACTAACTTCTTGCTCTACACGTTTCGCTCATAAGAGCTTCCTCAGGAGTTTTTGAAAGTGTTGCATGAAGTTTAAATACTACAGAAGAAACAACAATCATAAATAATTGTATTTAGAAATTGCCATGAGAAAATATCGCATAGTCACATAACATGTCATAAATATATACATTTAACACAATGTGATGATGAACTGAGGATGCATTCCTACCAGATGGTTTTTATTCATAGAAGATAGATTTCTAGTTCCTAGATTGGAGCCTGGGTTAAAAGGGGGATCCAATTGCAGCCATAGAGAGAGGGTAAATATTCTGAAAGGTAAAATTCATATGTATACTTTCAACCTGAACTGGTCCTGATTACTCGGACCAGACTTGAACAAAAATAGTATTAATTTGTAAAAGGTGAAGCTAAGTTTACCTCAAACATAGTTGATCATATAGAACCAATACTATCTTCTCTCCCCAGAAATATGGGGATAGAATATATTGCTAGGATACCTGATGCAAAAACAAAGCATATAGCATTCACTGCACCTTGGCGGAGCCCAAAGATAGGCCTGCAGCACTCCTGCTGCCAAGTCTATCTGAGGAATCAGCCAGACAGAATCCTGCAACAAAAAAGAAAAAACATTTCCTTTTAATTAAGGTTTCTATTGTATATAATTATAAATAAATTTAAACAGTACGTATATAAAAAATAATATTTATTAAAGAAATAACAAGAAAAATTACACAAATAAACAGTTACATGTATGCAGCCCAAACGTAGGGATGCAAATACAATATTACATAAATTTACATAATTTATGTAATATTGTATTTGCATCCCTACGTTTGGGCTGCATACATGTAACTGTTTATTTGTGTAATTTTTCTTGTTATTTCTTTAATAAATATTAATTTTTATATACGTACTGTTTAAATTTCTGGGTATCGAGATAGTCCATCATTCCCACAGGTGTCGTATGGTAACATTAGGGAGTAGCCCATACAGATGCACCTACATATTTTTCTACATAAAATGCCTAGGATGATGATACCCACCCCTATCTCCTTCAACGTTTAACATAGAGGCTATATCAATATATTTCTATCTAACCTAGTATGCAGTAATTTAAAAATGTAATAAGTCCAAATAGTGTCAAATCTATTTTTAAACATCAAATATGAAACATGGGATAGTAAAAATGTACCAAATGAAAAATAGAATAAAGTGATCATCTGTGGTTTTCCAACTTTTTAAAAGAAAAAAAAAAAATCCATTAGACACCAGGAAGTTCAATCAATTTCATAACTGAAGCTATGGATAAGGAGTATATTAACGTAATGTATCCATGATTATAGAAAATAGTTGTTTCATTAAGATTTATGTTAAAAACTTTCCTAAAATATCTAGCACTGTATAGTCCAAACAATAAATAACTTAAAAAATGAGCTCCTTGTATAACTGATGGCAAGTAGACAATGAGAAACCTAGTGCAACCTACTAATACAGTAAACCAGGACCAGTCCTCTGGTAGAATGTCTCTAAACTAATAAAAACACCAAGCTACTCATTCACTCCCTTATCTCTCGCCTTGACTATTGCAACTCCCTTCTCATAGGCCTTCCTCTTCATAGGCTATCCCCTGTTCAGTCTATCATAAATCTTGCTGCCAAACATCTACTTTACCAACCGCTCAGTGTCTGATACCCCTCTACGCTAATACCTACACTGACTTCTAATTGCCCAGTGAATTCATTTCAAAATACTAACATACAAAGTCATTCATAACTCTGCCCGAGCTACATCACCAATTTTGTCTCCAAATATCACCCAAGCTGTCTTCTCTGCTCCTCTCAAGACCTCCTGCTCTCAAACTTCCTTGTCTCCTCCTCCCATGCTCATCTGGAGGACTTCTCCGGAGCCTTTCCCATCCTCTGGAACTCTCTACCTCAATCTGTCTGTCTATTTCCTACTCTTGCTGCCTTTAGGCGATCCCTGAAAGCTCATCTCTTCAGGGAAGCCTATCACGCCTCAAACTAAACTTTTATCACTTCCATCAGCTCATCCCCCAGTTTCAAAATTTTGTACCATTTGCTCCACCCTATTAGATTGTGAGCTGTTATGAGAAGGGCCCTCTTATCCCTGTATATGTACTTATTGTATTGCAACTGTACTGTCTCCCTTTTTATATTGTAAAGCGCTGCATAAACTGTTGGCGCTATATAAATTCTGTATAATAATGATAATAATAATAATAATAAAGCTCTAGTACATGAGAGAATATTAAACTCCCTAGTGGATAAAGCAGTTAAGCCCAATAGTGCCTTCCTGGAATTATCCATCTGATAGAGTGCCATTCAGCCCACATTCCATGGCTAGAAATTATAAATTCAAGATTAAATTCACTCTCAGCTGCCATTGTTTCCAGTTATAGGGTCTCTTCTTTGGTTACAGCCTGAAAGCCATCACCTCCAAAAAAAATCTCTTAATTTCTAAACTGTAATGTTCAAGTGTATCTGCATATAAATCAGATAGAATTATAACTTATTTCAATTTTATACATACTAATAATGTGCTTTGTTAATTATCCATTTCAACTCAGTGAAGTATGACAAGCTTAATTAAGTAAGCATATATAAAAACTTTATAAACTGAGAACAGAATTAAACTTTAGGTCTCTAGCAGTAACTTGGGTTGCTTTCCAGAGGAACCCTAAGACATTGTTATAAAAGTAGTAACCTCAACTGTAAAGTCTGTACTTTACATCATCCCTAAACCAATCCCAAGCCTAACTTTTGGTTTATTGGTATGAAGAGCAGCCTCACTGGCCTATAGTGAGGATTGGTCAGTACTAGGGGGAGGATCAGAGCTTTGATTGTGAAGCAGAAGTCTCATGTACTTAAAATATATGGTAGACAAACATAGGTCACTCAGCGATGTTGATAGTAAATGTAGAGGCATTGGGGTTGATTTACTAAAAAAGAAAGAAAAATATATATTTCAGTTGGTAACTGAAACCCTGAATTTCATGTAAGAATGCTGATTTATTAAAACAGAGCTGTAATGTTAAGCTTTTCTGTATAATCAGCAATTAATACACACTTATCAGGATGGAACATCAAGGCATCTTATTGGACTAAGACTTTGCATGGTAATTTGGCTTACTCAATTTGTTCTTTATTTCTAATGTTAATTGTTTCGACATGGTTAGAAAAACACAAGTACAACAGATTGCATTTAATTTTTAAATGAGTGATCACATCCTGTAGCCCAGATAACGTAATCAGATTCTATAAAATAAAGTTGAAAGATCCATCGTTCTTTAATCAGATTAATATTTAATTTGTAGAAATATCCTGGGGCATTTAGCAAAAGTGTTTGTGCAGATTTTGAAAGTTTCCAATCTTGCAAATTCTAAACACACTCTAAGTTTTGCTTTTCTCCAAAAATACCTCTCAAGCAGCCATATAATCATATTTAGCCATAGTAGACTATAAAACTCCTATTAGAAACCACAGGGGTGGCAGGTCAGTGCTGTAAGGCTACACAATAAAAGGGCATCAATAGCAATACAATATTTAGGTACTGCTTGGACCATGAAAAAGGGGGGGGGGGGGTACACCTGAAAGCTTTTCCTGAAAATGTGGATGTTAGTGCAAATAAAAAATGTATCACAGTACTCAGTTGTTGCATATACAGTGCCTTGAAAAAGTATTCATATCCCTTGACATTTTCCACATTTTGTCATGTTACAACCAAAAACGTAAATATATTTTATTGTGATTTTATGTGATAGACCAACACAAAGTGGCACATAATTGTGAAGTGGCTGGAAAATGTAAAATGGTTTTACATTTTTTTTTTACAAATATGTGAATAGCAATTTTCAAGTCTTGCCACAGATTCTCAATAGGATATAGGTCTGGACTTTGACTGGACCACTGTAACCCATGAATATGCTTTGATATAAACTATTTCATTGTATCCCTGGCTGTGTATTTAGGGTCGTCCTCCTGGAAGGTTAACTTTAACAGGTTTTCTTCTAAGATTGCCTGGTATTTGGCTCCATCCATCATCCTATCAATTCTGACCAGCTTCCCTGTCCCTGCTGAAGTAAAGTGTTCAGGGTGATGTGCAGTATTCGTTTTTCGCCACACATAGCATTTTGCTTTTAGACCAAAAAGTTACATTTTGGTCTCATCGGACCAGAGAACCTTCTTCCACATGTTTTCAGTTTGTGAGAAGCCATATGGGGGGCACCACAAACAGGAATTCTTATGGCTTTCTTTCAACAATGGCTTTCTTCTTGACACTTTTCCATAAAGGTCAGATTTGTGGAGTTCATGACTAATAGTTGTCCTGTGGACAGATTCTCCCACCTGAGCTGTGGATCTCTGTAGCTCATCCATAGTTATCATGGGCCTCTTGGCTGCTTCTCTGATTAATGCTCTCTGCCTGGCTTGTCGGTTTAGGTAGACGGCCATGTCTTGGTAGGTTTGCAGTTGTGCCATGCTCTTTCCATTTTTGGATGATGAATTGAACAGTGCTCTGTGGGCTGTTCAAAGCTTGGGATGTTTTTTATAACCTAACCCTGCTTCAAACTTCTCCACAACGTTATCCCTGACCTGTCCTTGGCCTTCATGATTCTGTTTGTTCATTAATGTTCTCTAACAAATATCTGGGGGCTTCACAGAACAGCTGTATTTATACTGAGATTAAATTACACACAGGTGGACTCTATTTACTAATTAGGTGACTTCTAAAAGCAGTTGGTCCCACTAGATTTTAGTTAAGATTATAGGGTCTGAATACAAATGCACGCCACCCTTTTCAGATATTTATCTATAAAAAAATTTGAAAACCATTTATCATTTTCTTTCCACTTTACAATTATGTGCCACTTTGTGCTAGTCTATCACATAAAATCTCAATAAAATATATTTAAGTTTTTGGTTGTAACGTGAAAAAATGTGGAAAATTTCAGGGAGTATGAATACTTTATCTGGGCAAGAATAAAAAATAAAATTGTATTTATACAGTGCCTTGAAAAAGTCAACACCAGAGGGCACCATATGAAGTTCAGCATATACAGTACAAAAGTACAGGTGCACAAAAGATTAGGCAAGTAACATAGGGTGGAAAGAATTGGTGCTGTCATACAGGATCCAGTCTGTGTTCTGCATGGGAGAGGGAACAGTCACTAAAAATTCAGCTTCTATAATAGTCTAGATTTGTTAATCAGGGACCGGCCAAGATGCAGGAAGTGAGTGGTGAGCTCTGTGGAGCACACAGCGGACCAGATATTATGTCACGCAGTGGCGAGATATCGGAGGCATGGCAATGTGTTTCGAGGCCGCCCAGACTTTCTCCAGCTATGCCCCCTGTGGAACCACCAGTCTTATTTATACTTATGTGGGACTACAAAGCGTAACATAAGTATAAATACTGTAGATTGGCGGTTCCACAAGACCCATCGCTTGAGACAGAAACTGGGTGGCCCTCAAAACGCATTGCTCTGCCCCCTGACATCTTGGTGCTGCATGACATCACATCCGGTACACTCCACGGTGCCCACCACTTGCTTCCTGCATCTTTGCTGCTCCCTGCTTAACAAATCTGAACCGCTACACCAACTTACTTTTGAGTGACTCCTGCTCCCTCTCCTTTGTTGAAGGATAACACAGACTGAACCCTGCATGAAAGTGCCAATACTTTCCACACTATGTGAGTTGCCTAATCTGTTTTGCACCTGTACCATTGTATAGTTATTGTATATTGTTTTGTATATTCTATGTCTAGTATGGCATCCTCTGGTGTTTCCTCAGTCCCATGGGTATTCAAGCAGTCAGCCTTGTGATGTTCTACACTGGATTCTTGGCTTCCTGATGCACCAAGAACTACACCCCAGATGCCCTATTGCCTTGATGATGACTATTCTGATGAGCATACTTTTAACCCTTTGCATGTGAGTTGCCAATTATCTTGCTCCACAACAAATATGTTAATGTACAGGTATACCCCACTTTTAAGTACACAATGGGGTTTATTTACTAAAGCTGGAAAGTGCGACATCAGGCTCACTTCTGCATAGAAACCAATGAGAATCCAGGTTTTATTACCACTTAATTGAACAAGCCAGGGTTAGAAGCTCATTGGTTTCTATGCAGAAGTGAGCCTGATTTCGCACTTTCCAGCTTTAGTAAATAAACCCCATTGTGTACGTAAAAGTGGGGTATGCCGGTACTACACACATATTACACTCTATTTTGTCCTTATCTGATAATAGTAGGGGTGAGCCAAGCACACCCAGTGTCAATTTGGGGCAGGTTTGGCAAACTCTTCTTAAGTTTGGGTGCTGAATATTAGCCATTTTAAGAGATTGTCGAACAAATGGCATGTATTGCTGGACCCTGCCCTGGGGAACATGTACCAAAGAAATAAAAAAGTAAAAAATTCAGTTTGGTGGAGAGCAATGATTTTAACAATGCTTAAAGTAATATACTGTTGGTAAACGATATATAAATGTGAAAGACTGCCCTCTGTATCATCTACCCCCACCGCGCCACAGGTGTGCGGGCTATAAAATCAAACCAGTGTAGGTATAAAAAGTGAAGGTATAAAATATAACAAACAGCAGCTACTTAAAATATATAAAAATGTAAAATCTGCGATTCAACCTAAAAATTCAACATAAATAGGGTAAATCAGTAGCGCTAGTGTAAAAGATGGTGAATATATACTATGCAAATGAAGTAAATAAATAAATACGTACTGTGCAAATATATAAACAGTGCTATATAAATATCAAAGTGCAAAAATAGTGGTGTATAATTGACTCAACGTATAACTTAATAGCACCAGTGTATCTAATTCTCTTAGTGACAAGTGAAAAAGTTCATAAACATATAAAGTCCAGACTGTAAATAAATAATAGGTGATTTTCCAAGTGTCTTCAAACAAAGTTTCAAACTTGAGTCTTCTGACTGACTTGAATCTGCCACCACACCACGTGTTTGTGATCACACTCCCTCTGAAAGGCCCACTCACCAGCTCGCAAGGCCTCACACTCTCGTGTTTGGCAGCAGCGTGTTTTACCCACTTCAGGGGTTAGTATAGGACAGCTTGCTCAATCCGTTTAACTCTCAATGCGATTCCATATGCAAAACAATGAATAAAACACTCCACATAGTGTAAAAAAGTATGATAAAATTTATTCACTGTTCACAAAGCACTTCAATGGTCACACTCACATTTCAAAGGTAAAATCAAGCCTTCAATCCAAAACACGGCAAACCAAACAATGCTGGTATATAAGTATAAGCTGCGGTCTCGGCGGACCAAAAAAGACCGTGGTGGTAGTATGGTTGTAAAACAAAGTGGCGTTATATATAAAAATAAAAATACAATCTTTACTTGCTCTGTAGCCTCGTTCCCGACATGTTTCGTCGCTTGGACTTATTCATGGGTATATACCCATGAATAAGTCCAAGCGACGAAACATGTCGGGAACGAGGCTACAGAGCAAGTAAAGATTGTATTTTTATTTTTATATATAACGCCACTTTGTTTTACAACCATACTACCACCAGGGTCTTTTTTGGTCCGCCGAGACCGCAGCTTATACTTATATACCAGCATTGTTTGGTTTGCCGTGTTTTGGTATATACTTATATACCAGCATTGTTTGGTTTGCCGTGTTTTGCGGACCAAAAAAGACCCTGGTGGTAGTATGGTTGTAAAACAAAGTGGCGTTATATATAAAAATAAAAATACAATCTTTACTTGCTCTGTAGCCTCGTTCCCGACATGTTTCGTCGCTTGGACTTATTCATGTGTATATACCCATGAATAAGTCCAAGCGACGAAACATGTCGGGAACGAGGCTACAGAGCAAGTAAAGATTGTATTTTTATTTTTATATATAACGCCACTTTGTTTTACAACCATACTACCACCAGGGTCTTTTTTGGTCCGCCAAGACCGCAGCTTATACTTATATACCAGCATTGTTTGGTTTGCCGTGTTTTGGATTGAAGGCTTGATTTTACCTTTGAAATGTGAGTGTGACCATTGAAGTGCTTTGTGAACAGTGAATAAATTTTATCATACTTTTTTACACTATGTGGAGTGTTTTATTCATTGTTTTGCATATGGAATCGCATTGAGAGTTAAACGGATTGAGCAAGCTGTCCTATACTAACCCCTGAAGTGGGTAAAACACGCTGCTGCCAAACACGAGAGTGTGAGGCCTTGCGAGCTGGTGAGTGGGCCTTTCAGAGGGAGTGTGATCACAAACACGTGGTGTGGTGGCAGATTCAAGTCAGTCAGAAGACTCAAGTTTGAAACTTTGTTTGAAGACACTTGGAAAATCACCTATTATTTATTTACAGTCTGGACTTTATATGTTTATGAACTTTTTTTTTTTTTTTTTTTAAACAATATTTTTTATTGAATATTTTTCAAGAATAATACAAAACTTTGGTAAAAGGTAGAGCATAGAAATACGACAACAGGTCGTCATAAGGTACATAGCATTTGTTCATCATATTTAGTCATATAATGCAACTGGTGCCGTATAGTTGACTGTCTTATTAGTGCACCTGTAACTGTTTTGGCGATCGGGTGCTCTTACCGCGCCCCCTGTTGCCACGAGAAGGATTCGATCCCCCCAGCGACTTCCCATCGGGGTACACAATTTGTCACTTGGAGGGGATCTCCTCCCTCCCAGGGAAACGTGGTCTTCTTAGAATGGTTAGGTGTAATAACATCAAAAACACTTATTCTTAGTATATGGTTAGGTTAGTTTAGGTATTTTCAGGATTATTAGCTGGGACGTCAACTTAACACATTTGAACAAATAAAGTAAGGGTTGAGGGGAGAAAGGAGAACGAAGATAGGTGAAAGAAGGAGGGGAAGGGGGCAGGGGAAGGGATATTCTCTCCGCTCAAGTCTGATCTTTGTACAGGGGGCTCCAAGATCCTCAAGAATGTTAGTCTAGGTAAGAATCTAAGTTTAGGGTGTACCAGTCAGTCCACGGTTTCCAACTATTTAGCGAGAGGTTATATCTGCCTTGCGATGATGCAAACATTATTTCGTATGAGGCGTGGGTGGAGGTGGTGTTCAGTATTTCTCTAATATGAGGTGGGTTGCTGTCCTTCCAGTGTCTCATGATGACTAGTCTTGTGCTTAGTAAAATGTGTGATATTATAGTTCTAAAATTTTTTGGGTATGCGGTGATTCCCAAGGACAGGATGGCCAACCCTGGATCCAAGGGGACCAGCGTTTTGCATATTGTTCCTATTATCTGGAAAGTCTTGGACCAGACTTCTCTGATGTGAGGGCATTCCCACAGTATGTGGATAAGGGTGCCTGGTTTGTTGCAGTTTCTCCAACATAGTGGGGAGGTATGTGGGTCGAATTTGGCAATCCTATGTGGTGTTAAGTACCAACGTAGTAGGATTTTTTGTGTTAGTTCCCAGAGGTTAATGCATTTAGTGGACTTGTATGTCGTTTGTAATGCCTGTTGCCATTGATCTGAGGTGTATTGTGTACCTAGTTCATTTTCCCAAGCTATGATGTTGGATAGCTTGGTGAAACTTAGTTTGTTGCTTATGGAGTTGTAGAATAGAGATATTCCTTTGATGTTTGTAGTTTCTTTCGTAAGGAACATGTTTATTCTCCAAGGTAAGTGAATCTCGGAAGGGGGGGCAGAGGTGGAGTTTAATAAATGTTGAATCTGGATGTACTTATAGTGTTCTGATTTTTCAAGGGAGAACTCTATTTGTAATGCCCTGAACGTTTTTATTGAGGGGCCTATCATTAGGTCTGAGATTTTGGTGATGCCTTTCTTGGACCAATGGGTCACATTTAGATCTGGGATGGCTAGTGCAAGACTGGTTATTGGGGTTGGAAGTGGAGTGGTTTGCGCGCTTTCAGGGTATGAGGATAAGAGTGATTTCCAGGCTGTTATAGACGCTTGCATAGGGGGAGCATAGTTTCTAGGTGCGTGGCGATCAGAAGAGTTGGCCATCACATAGCTGTATAGGTCATGTCCCCTTATCTGAAATTCTTCTAGTTCTTGCCATTTTGTGTTTGGGGAACTTGGGAACCAAACTCTCAGTTGAGCTAATATTGCCGCTGTGTAGTAGTCCTTAATCACTACTTGTCCCACTCCCCCTGCATTCCTTGCTGCTGTAGACTTGTTGAATGCCCATCTAGCTTTTTTCCCCCTCCAGAGGAATTTATTTATGAGAGATTGTACTTTATGGAAATACTTATTAGGGACTGGAATAGGCAGTGCTCTGAAGAGATATATTAATTGTGGGAGGACTATCATTTTGAATGCTGCTAAGCGTCCTGACCATAGAAGTTCTGTTTTGGAGATGTCGTTTAACTTTTGTGGCAAAGCGCTAAGGAGTGGGAGGTAGTTTGCATCATAAAGATCTTTGGTGGTGGCCGTAAGGTTAATTCCTAAATATTTTATATTGTCTGTGCACCATGTGTATGGAAACCGTGAACTGAGTGCCGTTTGCATTTTTGTCGGAACCTTTATGCCAAGTAGATATGATTTATTTTCATTTACTTTATAATATGAAATTTTTTGGAACATTTGCAGTGATTTGTGTACCGAAGCCAGGGAAGTTTCAGGGTTTGTCAGCATTAGGATAATGTCATCCGCGAACAGGCTTATAGTGTGTTCTGATTTATGGGAGTGGATCCCGGTGATGGACTGTTGGTTTCTGATATAAGTGGCTAGGGGCTCCAGTATCAAATTAAAAATTAACGGTGAAAGGGGGCACCCTTGGCGAGTGCCATTGGTGATGAAGAAAGGGTTCGACAAGATCCCCGAGGTATATACACGAGCAGAAGGTTTGGAATATAAGGCCAGAATTGCTTGGAGTATGGGGCCCGAAAACCCGAATTTCTGTAGAACTGTCTCTAGGTAGCCCCAGTGGACCCTGTCAAAGGCCTTCTCTGCGTCTAAGGCCAACAGCAGAGAAGGCCCTTGCCGTAGATTGGCCAAGTGGATCACATTAATTAATCTCCTAGTGGCGTCTGAAGTCTGGCGCCCCTTAGTGAAACCCGTCTGATCGGCATTAATAACGCTGGGTAGTATGTCCATTAGACGGTTCGCTATTAATTTGGCATATATTTTTACATCGTTGTTCAATAGCGATATGGGTCTGAAGTTGGCCGGGGTATTCGGTTCCTTCCCTGGCTTGGGTAGGGTTACAATGATTGCTTCAAGCATTTCTGAGGGGAAGGACGAGGAGGCAGCCGCTGTATTAAAGATTTTGCACAAATAAGGCGTAAGGATAGATTTGTATGTGCGGTAATATTCTCCTATGAATCCGTCTGGTCCAGGGGATTTGTTGGCAGGAAGTGAGTCTATTGTCCTTCTAATTTCGTCTTCAGTAAAGGGTAGGTTTAAAAAGTCTGCTTGTTGTTGTGAGATTTTTGGTAGAGATATTTTGTGTAAGAAGTCATTTATCAGTCCTGTGGTGGGTTGTGGGGTGTTTATGTCGTCTTTCAGATTGTACAGCGTGCTATAGTAGTGGCTAAAAGCGTTGGCTATGTCTTGTGGATGTTGCATGTGATGTTTTGTAGTGGGGTGAATGATGTAGGGAATTTTTGTTTTGAGTCTGTGTCCTTTGATTTGGTGTGAAAGTAATTTGCCTGCTCTGTTGCCCTGGGCGTAGTGAGTCATTTTGAGTCTTTTTATGTTCCTTTCAAATTCCTCCAGTAGGAGGTTTCGGAGTTCTTGTCTTAGTCGTGTCAGTGTAGTGGAGAGTGTTTGGGATGATTGATTTTTGTTTTGGGCTTCTAGTTTAAATATTTCGGTTGTAATATCTTTTAGTTTCTGTTGCCTCTGCCTTCTCGCCCTTGCCCCCAGTTTGATAAAGATTCCTCGGATGAATGCCTTGTGAGCATTCCAGAGGACGAAGTTATTGTGCATAGAAGGTTCATTTAGAGAAAAAAATTCCTTCAATTGTTCCTCAATATGTATCTTGTTGCTTGGGTTTTGCATGAGGAAAGAGTTCGCTCTCCAGAGGGGTCTGGTATCAATGTTGGAAGCGTCTTTCAAGGAGAGGGTGATGGACGCATGGTCAGACCATGTGATCATATTTATTGTTGAGGCTATAGTTCTGGATAGTGTGCGTTGGTCTACCAAGAAGAGATCAATCCTGGTGTACGTGTGATGTGGCGAAGAAAAAAAGGAATAGTCTCTTTCACCTGGGTGGAGACATCTCCACGCATCATGTAAATCTTCTTGGTGTAATGAGTCACGGAGAGACATGGGTGAGCGGGTGGCTGTAGTGGTAGTATCAATCTTGTGATCAGGGACTATGTTGAAGTCTCCACATAACACCAGCAGACCTTTCTTGTAGCTATTGACTTTTTTCATGAGTTTGTGAAAGAAGTGGATTTGATGCTTGTTGGGTGCGTATACGTTTACTATAGTGTAGGTTGTTTGGTTGATGTCACAGACAAGAATAAGAAATCGTCCGTTGGTGTCTTTATATTCCTCGTGTAATTTAAAGGCCACAGTGTCTCGCACTGCGATTAGCACTCCTTTTGTTTTGGATGCAGCGTTGGCAAAGAAAATGTGTGGAAAGTTCTTGTGTTTGCACGAAGGCGCCCTGTTTGCACAGAAATGTGATTCCTGTGCACACACTACGTCGCTTTTCTGCTGCAATGCCTCTTTCCATAGTGACTTTCTTTTAACTGGGTGGTTAAGGCCCTTGACATTCATGGACATAAAGTTAATAGCCATATTGGGAATGTAGATTATGCTTCATCCATTGTCTGGATTCTCGACGAGAGGACCCAGACAATCCAGTGTGGAGCTTTAGTGGTATGTGCGGGTGCTTGTTTCGGTTACTCACTGCGTTTATGGACCAGTCCATATCTTCTGTGTTGATGCATGGTATTCGGGTGCACACACTACGTCGCTTTTCTGCTGCAATGCCTCTTTCCATAGTGACTTTCTTTTAACTGGGTGGTTAAGGCCCTTGACATTCATGGACATAAAGTTAATAGCCATATTGGGAATGTAGATTATGCTTCATCCATTGTCTGGATTCTCGACGAGAGGACCCAGACAATCCAGTGTGGAGCTTTAGTGGTATGTGCGGGTGCTTGTTTCGGTTACTCACTGCGTTTATGGACCAGTCCATATCTTCTGTGTTGATGCATGGTATTCGGGTGCGAAGAAGGGCATGTGGTCCGATACTGAAGAATCTTTTGGCGGAGATGACTTGAGTTCCATCCTTGTGGGTCCAGCTGGGCGGAGAGAAGGGTGGGGAGAGAGAAGAGGAGAAAAAAAACAAGAAAGAACAGAAACATATAACCTGTGTGAGGTCAAACAATAGCGCGTGTGAAGATTGGTTCACTGGAGCCTTGTAGGGGCTCATCTTCAATTGTTCCCGAAGGAAGTGTCTGAGTGCAGCTATTTGCTGCTAATTCAGGTATGAGGGGAAAGTTCTGGCCCATTGGGCTGACCGGAGACCCTCGGGTGGACATGTGTCGTTTACCGATTCCTGTATGGTGTTACACATGTGACCTGGCGTTCCTTTGTGAGACTGCCTTCCAGTCCTGGATTGAGTTAGGTCGGTTGGGGTGGGGATTGATGTTTGCATCTGAGTCAGGGAGAATTTTCCATTCCTTCAATAAGGCTAGGCCTTTTTCAAGTGAGTCCACAACAAATGATTTGTCTTGGTTGGTTATGGTGATTTTTGTTGGGAATCCCCATCTGTACGGGATATGATGGTTTCTAAGCACTTTGGTGATTGTATTTAGGTTTCTCCTCTTTTGTAGAGTGTGCTGGGAGAGATCCGCATAAAATTGCAGACTTTGATATTGTGGTGGGATCTGTTCTTGTTTGCGCATCACTTGCATCAGTTGTTCTTTCACATGAAAGAAGTGTAGGCGTAGGATCACATCCCTTGGGATTTTTTCAGGTAAATGTGACGGTTTGGGCAATCTATGGATTCTGTCTATGGTGATCTCCATCACGGAAATTTCAGGTAGGAGGGAGGTAAATAGGTCGGATGCATATGCTCTCAGGTCAGACGGTTGTATTGACTCGGGGATCCCCCTGATTTTAAGGTTGTTCCTCCTGGACCTGTCTTCAATATCTGCTAGTTTGTTTTTAATCCAATTTGAGTCTTCTTCTTGTTCCTCACTAGCATCCACCAGTTCATTGATGGTGGATGCATATTCCCCCATCTTCCTCTCAATGTGGTCAACTCTGCCTTCTACCGCTTTAACTTCCCCACTGATCTGGTGCATGCATTTAATCATGTCTGTTTGCAAAGTACTCCTTAGTGAGACCAGCATGTCTTTTAGGACAGTGTCAAGCACCGGTTGATTCATAGTGGGGAAAGAGGTGATGGATTCTGGCAGCTCCCTCGTGTCCTCCCCCATGTCTGAGACTGGGCTCATGGCCGGATCAAATCCTTTGCCATCCAGCTTAAGTTTGGACTTGGCCGGGCTTCCTGACGGTGAGTGAGTGGCTGGGGAGCTTGTGCAGCTTTCTGGGATGTTATTGAGGGGTGAAATGTTGTAGTCTGGTAGGTTTGGCTGTTGGTCGTGGGCCGGGGGTGAGGACGCGCCGGCGCCATCTTGCTTACCTCCAGACCGCGGCCTAGTGAAGTCGTCCATCAGCCTCTGGGGTTTGAAAAATGTCTTTCGCTTGTGGGGCATGGTCCCCTCCGTCTCCCGGGTCGGAACGCCAGTTGCAGGGATACAAACGAGGTGTGTTTGAGCCGTTGTGTAGTCGCTGAGTCCACCGGGTCACCGGAGCTCCGGAGCTATGCTGCCATTCAGCTCCGTTGCAGGCCACGCCTGTTTATGAACTTTTTCACTTGTCACTAAGAGAATTAGATACACTGGTGCTATTAAGTTATACGTTGAGTCAATTATACACCACTATTTTTGCACTTTGATATTTATATAGCACTGTTTATATATTTGCACAGTACGTATTTATTTATTTACTTAATTTGCATAGTATATATTCACCATCTTTTACACTAGCGCTACTGATTTACCCTATTTATGTTGAATTTTTAGGTTGAATCGCAGATTTTACAATGCTTAAAGTAAACCTTAAATTTGTGAAATTCTTTTTAAAACATGCTTGGGGGTTCTCATATCCTGCCTGTAAAGTGATACATCTGTAAATGTATACAACATACTACAGCAAAACTGATATTAACAGAGAAAAAAAAATGCTGTTTAAATTGCTGGTAAATGACAGATCCTAGCCAAATCGGTTGTAAACAAAGATCCTGGTGATTTCCAGACCCTTCTTGCTGTTGTGCTTTTTTAAGGAAAGTTTCCCGCACATTTTTATTAAGTAATTTTTAACGAAGATATTTTTAAGATACAAGATCAATCGATACGACACAGTCTATATATGCGAAACTTGTTCACGGAGACGGGTGATCATACTTAATAGTCACATTTATTGGTTGACAGAAAACAAATATTTACATGAAATTAAAATACAGATTGCATTACTTGAACATTTGACAATTAATGGAAATACCCTCAAAATGGGCGTAGTACCTTGGACACAATATCACCATGATAACTTCTTCAGTAGAATCAATAACCTTATACTTGACAATTTAACATAATGTCTGTATTTCACACACCCAGCCGTTGCTATGCTGCAGGTAAGCAACGTTGAACAATGCGAAACAAATTAGACATTTGTTTGTCAATAAAAAGCAACTATGCAAAAAGTAATATATAATAAAAATTGAATATTAGAGAAAAATCTATGAAAAGGCGATTATTGATTCTGGAGAATGATTATCAAATACTAGAATATTCAATACATCAATATTTAAGAGAACATACAAGATAAAATCAACATGGCATATTTACCCATTCCAAAAATGGCTATTAGTCTGGATTTAAGATAGCTACCGGGTTCAGGAATCTCCTTGGAGGTTTAAAGTATATTTCCAGGCATGGCTGTCAGTCTATCTGGGAAGATGTTTCTCTCCCAGGGTCCCTTCCCCAGGGTGGGTCCCTGAGCTCTCAGGTTCCCCTCAGCTGTCTTCCTCTCACTATCTATCTAGCTTCTTAAATACCATCTCACACAATAAGATCATAAAATTTGTAATATGTTCAGCCCACAAGATATGTGTCTCTTTCCTATAGGCCTAACTGTTGTAAATGTAATTGCGCCTTCAACCACCAGGGGTCTCACATGTGTTTTGGGGCTGCTCTGTAAAGTAATATATTTTATTTTATACTGTATATTTTACTTTAGTGGAAATATTTATATCTTTAATATTTGGGAATTCTACTAACCCCATACTATCAAATATGCTTAGCATAATTATTAATCTAGCACTTTGCATAAAAATTGTGATATATATGCATATCATTGTATATCTGTAAACATTTAGTCCATTTAAAAAGGACACAAGTTATATGTATATATATATATATATATATATATTAATCAACATCACAGACAGTTCTTATCTATCTGGATACCTGTATAATTTGGGTATCCAATCAATATTCGTTTATCTAGCATAGTTAAATTCTAATATATTCATAGCATAATCATATATATATCTTAATACTAATTTGTTCCTAAAACAATTCTATTAATAATCACCCTATATTTATTATGTTTTCTTTATAACCGATTTCATCAATTCATCGGATACTTATACAGATATCATATATACTATGAATTGACGACTGGTAACGTCATGTTTTGAGATGAACTTTAGACATTCGGGTGAACAATCTCATGTTTATTCTCATTATTTGTCCTGTTGAAAAACAAACCTCACTTGGTATCCTAGTCATTGTCTTATGAGAAGTGAGGACTCCTTAGCTCCTTAGCTTTATTTATCTCTCACTTTCTGAGACAATGGGATATTTGTTCTGGTCATTCAGGTTTAATGTTGGTCATAGGTACATTCTCTGTCGAGCCCATACCTTGCCATATATATTTGCATGTCCTCCCTTATTCATTCAAAGAGATAAGATAAAAGTTTTTTCTGGTGTCTGTGACAAAAAGATCCTTTTGTTCAGGCAACACCTTGTTTCAATACAGGCTTGTACAATGTATATATTTGAGACTCGTAAAAGAGGCCACCAGTTCATCTGCTTTTCAGGAGCAAAAGTTCATTTCAATTTTTTTTTTTTTTCTTTTACTGAATCTCCCATCTCTGCCAGCGAATATTAGATATATTTCTTTATAAATTCACAACAAAGCCCCCCTTGGAAATTTGTCGGTTGCCGGAAGTCATCTGACAGATTTTCCCAATGCAACTTGTTGAAGAAATATAGCTTCGTTTGGGCCTTGTAAGTCGAGTTGTGAAAATGGATCCGGATTGTGGATATATTTAAAAGGTATAGACAACTGCAGATAGATGTAATTTTTTGTAAAACAAAACTGGGTTTGTGATCGATGTGTGCATCTCAGGGCCGTCATCCGTTCTTTGGCGGGAAATGGATCACTCCGGGCACCTTTTGGTTCTTGGCTGTCCTGGTGGGTTTTGTCCCTGTAGACTAGCCATCAATGATGTCCCTGGATTCCATGTACGGTTCCTTCTCTGGATGTTTCACACATGTTGGACTCTCGGTTCTGTTGACCGGCTCATGGACATATTGGTTCTGTAAAGGAAAATAGATTCCATGAGAAAAACATATATGTCCTTTTTCTTTTTATATGATCTAGCGATATCCATGTCAAGCAGGTATCCTGGGCTTCCTCGGAGCCCCCCTCTTTCCCATTGTGTTATCAGTCCTTTAACTAAACACCTTGGATATAAAGATAATGTATGACACATTTGCTATGGGAGACCAAGCTCCAGGGCTCATTATCATGAGGACATTTATTAATAGCTGTGGATACCAGACATTTATGACTGACTTATGTTTTTCAGAACCATTTTTTTTTTTTAGCTTAATTGGTTCTGGAGTAACAATAAAAGCATTTCAGTTTGACATGTAAGTGACAACTCACTGTCAGTAATAAGATATTTGGCATTATAGTCAACCTTCTACTTGTGAGGAATAAAACAAATAAATTCTCCCCCCTTTGGGGTGTCAATATAACTCATTTGAGGCAATCAAACTACCTTATGCGGGTGACTCCTCATCTTTTACCAAAATATCAAACCATTTAGGCCTCCTGATATTAATGTCTTTAGGATTCGGTCTTCCTCTGGAATTACCGTCTTCGTCGACTTCTTGAAATTAGGCTGTTTGGAGCGACCTGTTTATGTCAGAGGAATGAAGTGACCACTGAAAAATAGGAGAATAATTAATATCTAACAACCACAATCCCCCGGAAGGGATTTCAGGATCCTCATTACTGTGACCTGGGAGAAACATAGTGTTAGAACCTCTGCTTCCTATATCTTTATTCAGTGCATTCCTCTGATTTATTTTAACATAGGCGCTTAAAAGGCTCTGTGGCCCTTGGCTGGCCACATGATTTGCCCCTTGAAGAATTTCTATTCATGTTCATTTTAGCAATGAAACCATTGATACACTCGTGGTTTTTAATCTATTCAATTAATTAAGTCAATCTATTTATTTATTTCACAAATTGGCACAACACACTGAACTAAAGTAACCAACTGTTACACCATTTGCCGGTGTACTATAGAAAGTTCAACATTTTAGATCCTATATATCTGTTCCTAATTTTACCAAGCTTCGGTTTGCACGGATTATCAAACCATATATTGTATGAGGTTTATGCGCACTGCAGCCATCTATACCTCAGCAAATTCACCTTTTGAAGGAAGTTTTAATACACTTAACACTGTTTTATTTATTTTATCACGTATTCATATATCACATATTATTCACGTTTTGCGCAGAGGTCTCCTAGATAACTTATTTTAAACAATCGATTGAGTTTTTAAGGTTGATTTAAGCGCACCTATTACACAAAAATGTGTACTTGTCCTTAACTTATTTTACGTGTGGGAACACTATTATATGGGTTGCAGCTACATCATTTGGTTATCTTAAATATCGGTTGCATCTCTGATTTTAAATTCATGGTAGCGCTTGAGTACTTGCATTCAGTACTTATTCAAACCGTGTAACATATCCGTAATTTTGTCTATTTTGGTTTCTGTATTGCTTATAGCTGATCAGAATTGGGTTGTGGGACCCGGTTTCTGTACTTTCTGGGGACTACTGGCTCAGTTTGATCAGACATATCACCATCAGAAACATTGTCTTGATTTTGGGATAATTGTCTGGGCCTTAGTTGTTCCCTATTGTTCTGGGGATTTTGAGGTGTCCTACCCTGTAGTTTCTCCCTATTTACCCGTGTAGGCCCCCGAAGCCAATTACACCGGTAAAGGTGAGGGTGTCTACCCTTAGGTTTAAATCTGACCCGTTGGAGGTATACCCTATAGTTTCTCCTAAACCTCGGGTCTGGATCCTTTGGATGAGACTCCTGAGGTGGTCTTTGAACTCCCCCTCTAAAGGGTGGTCTCTGCTCCCCCCTTCTGATGGGTGGGGACATTGGTCTCCCGCTGGGGAAACTCAGTGGCATCTCTCCTCTGACTATATCAGCGTATCTCTTTTTCTTGGTTTTGGACTGTAATGATTGAGGAGATACATAAAATTTATCCACAAATTTCATCATAGGGCCTTCAGGCCTTCCCTTGTTTTCACCAGTCTGTTGGATAGAGTACAAATTGTTACTCTCTTTTACCAAAGACTCCAGTGAACACCCCCCTTTGTAATCTTTTGCTAAATTCACTTTTATGTGGGCAGGCGGGGCCTCGAAGAACATGGGTTTGAACCCAGGTTTATCATAACCTGGCTCTTTTTCTGCTAAGTGGGCAACACTCTTGAGCACATCCATAAATTCGGTGGGGCTTTCATTATTGGTACATGTGATATTGTGTATATCTGCGCTAGCCGCGTTAACATTTTTGTGCGGGACAAATCCTAGATGACAGCCGTTTTTAATTTCTTGCCAGGCAGTACCCAACAGACTTTTTAAATCTTCGCAAAATGGACGGTGTTTGGTTTCAAATACCCACGGTAAGAAATTAATCCTAGATTGGTCATCATTTAGGCCTAAAGCTGATAAAGCATTTTCATAGGCCTCAATGTGGTCAATAATGCACACAGATCCCTCTTCCTTAAACACTGGGACAGCATCTTTTAAAAATTCTATTATTTCTGAGGCGTCCTGTTTAGGGGTGCCTGTAGTTTTCTCTGATCCCAAAGAAAACTGATTAGACCTACTTTCATGTGGTGGTTCAATTTTTACCCCCCTTTGCTCTACAGTTGGCTTGGGGTAGAATATGGTTACTTTTTCTAATTCTTCTTCATTATGTAACTCCCAAACTCTAGGTTGAGAGTCAAATTTTGGAGTATTATCAGATTCTATACTTTCAGGGTTAAGCATCTGAGCATTATTCTGGGGCATAAACTTCCCTTGTTCTTTTAATTCTTCTTGTTGCTTAATTAGGGATTCCTGTCCTGACCTAAGCTGATTTGTTTCTTCTTTTAAATTGCCACTGCATATTACTCTGCAACTTTTTAAATCTCCACTGCCTATTACTCGGCAACTTTTTAAATTTCCACTGCCTACTACTCTGCAACTTTCGTCAGGAGACTCGTTTTCCTGCAGAAAACTCTCCTTCTCTCTTAATTGTTTACATTCTTTATTTAATTGGTGACATTCTTCCAGCATTGTTATTGCATTATTTTGCATCTGTTTTATTTCATATTTCATCATTGTCACTGTAGATACATCATAACAATCTGCCTTGTCATTAATTTCATTTAGCTTTTTAGTGGGCTCATATTCCCCTTCTATTAAATGGGACTGGGGTTCTAAGATATCACTCTCCTGTTGGGTATATTGACTTTTAAACTCACTATAAAGATACATCAGGTTATCGCTTAATTCAAAATGCATGGGATCAGGCCTTTTTATTTCCTTTGTCTCAGAGGAGCTGTCTGTGAGTTCATTGCTTTGACCTTCCACGTTCCACACGTCTTTCATTAACTGACGGGCGTGGTTTATAAGGCCTTCAATGCCTGCTTCTAGACTAGTCTCGTTAGACAAACTTTTTTCGGCATGATTTGCCATGTTAATTTTTGAAAACCTATCCAACATTTCCTTTACTTCCCTATCAACATAATATTCACTTTGACCAGACATTTTTCTTGGCAAAAATATTTTTTTTTTTAAAAATTAATAATTAATAATTTCATGCAAAATATTATTTCTGTCACCACCGTAACTATGACTGATCCTGTACAAAATATCGACGTTATCTCACGCAGTGCCTCCATTTAATATGTTGTGCTTTTTTAAGGAAAGTTTCCCGCACATTTTTATTAAGTAATTTTTAACGAAGATATTTTTAAGATACAAGATCAATCGATACGACACAGTCTATATATGCGAAACTTGTTCACGGAGACGGGTGATCATACTTAATAGTCACATTTATTGGTTGACAGAAAACAAATATTTACATGAAATTAAAATACAGATTGCATTACTTGAACATTTGACAATTAATGGAAATACCCTCAAAATGGGCGTAGTACCTTGGACACAATATCACCATGATAACTTCTTCAGTAGAATCAATAACCTTATACTTGACAATTTAACATAATGTCTGTATTTCACACACCCAGCCGTTGCTATGCTGCAGGTAAGCAACGTTGAACAATGCGAAACAAATTAGACATTTGTTTGTCAATAAAAAGCAACTATGCAAAAAGTAATATATAATAAAAATTGAATATTAGAGAAAAATCTATGAAAAGGCGATTATTGATTCTGGAGAATGATTATCAAATACTAGAATATTCAATACATCAATATTTAAGAGAACATACAAGATAAAATCAACATGGCATATTTACCCATTCCAAAAATGGCTATTAGTCTGGATTTAAGATAGCTACCGGGTTCAGGAATCTCCTTGGAGGTTTAAAGTATATTTCCAGGCATGGCTGTCAGTCTATCTGGGAAGATGTTTCTCTCCCAGGGTCCCTTCCCCAGGGTGGGTCCCTGAGCTCTCAGGTTCCCCTCAGCTGTCTTCCTCTCACTATCTATCTAGCTTCTTAAATACCATCTCACACAATAAGATCATAAAATTTGTAATATGTTCAGCCCACAAGATATGTGTCTCTTTCCTATAGGCCTAACTGTTGTAAATGTAATTGCGCCTTCAACCACCAGGGGTCTCACATGTGTTTTGGGGCTGCTCTGTAAAGTAATATATTTTATTTTATACTGTATATTTTACTTTAGTGGAAATATTTATATCTTTAATATTTGGGAATTCTACTAACCCCATACTATCAAATATGCTTAGCATAATTATTAATCTAGCACTTTGCATAAAAATTGTGATATATATGCATATCATTGTATATCTGTAAACATTTAGTCCATTTAAAAAGGACACAAGTTATATGTATATATATATATATATATATATTAATCAACATCACAGACAGTTCTTATCTATCTGGATACCTGTATAATTTGGGTATCCAATCAATATTCGTTTATCTAGCATAGTTAAATTCTAATATATTCATAGCATAATCATATATATATCTTAATACTAATTTGTTCCTAAAACAATTCTATTAATAATCACCCTATATTTATTATGTTTTTCTTTATAACCGATTTCATCAATTCATCGGATACTTATACAGATATCATATATACTATGAATTGACGACTGGTAACGTCATGTTTTGAGATGAACTTTAGACATTCGGGTGAACAATCTCATGTTTATTCTCATTATTTGTCCTGTTGAAAAACAAACCTCACTTGGTATCCTAGTCATTGTCTTATGAGAAGTGAGGACTCCTTAGCTCCTTAGCTTTATTTATCTCTCACTTTCTGAGACAATGGGATATTTGTTCTGGTCATTCAGGTTTAATGTTGGTCATAGGTACATTCTCTGTCGAGCCCATACCTTGCCATATATATTTGCATGTCCTTCCTTATTCATTCAAAGAGATAAGATAAAAGTTTTTTCTGGTGTCTGTGACAAAAAGATCCTTTTGTTCAGGCAACACCTTGTTTCAATACAGGCTTGTACAATGTATATATTTGAGACTCGTAAAAGAGGCCACCAGTTCATCTGCTTTTCAGGAGCAAAAGTTCATTTCAATTTTTTTTTTTTCTTTTACTGAATCTCCCATCTCTGCCAGCGAATATTAGATATATTTCTTTATAAATTCACAACATTGCTGATGAAATTAATCACTTCTTTGAAGGGTCTTAGCAGGCAAAACTTGCTCTGCTGTCACAAAGCTGGACTCAAGGAAGTACACGCTCCCTGATTTACTGTTGGGGGTGCATGATATAGCCATGACTGCTTTTATTACTCACAGTATCAATCAATTAGGGTAAATCTCCTTTGTAAGGAACTGTTGCAGATAGGCTTGTGATACAAGTTTTTGCAAGCACTGGTCTTGAGTTAAGAGTGTATTTCTAGAGAATAGCATAAGCTGTGCTGGCCATGCCAAAAACATATTCAGCATTGCACTACAAATTTAATATGTGAGCCGAGCAGTGAGCCTGTATAAATGTACTCAATTACAATCCAGAGCAAATAAGTGCAATAAAATCTCTCCACCAATAGCTGTTTGGAAGAGTGTTGAATAATGGTCATCTGTTGTGACAGAGCTGGAGGAAGTGTTATTGGGACTGATTGTTTTCCTCCACATAAAATAGATTGATGTGATTTGGACACGATTTGAAGTGGTGGGTTTTTCATATGGAAGGATTATTGTGCACTGTTTATTATTATGTCTGCATTTTATTTAAGGTTTAATAATGTTATAGTTTAAAGTGTTATCAAGTTTTGATATTTTAATAAAGTTTACAGAGTGACTGGGGTTTATGTGATCTAAGATGTTTAATAGCATTGCATAACAATTTATAACACTTCTGAGATAGTGTTTACTATCTATTTGTAGTGTAGCTGCAAGGGATTCACAAGGTTTGGAGCATGAAAATTCTGATATTTGTCATTGCTTAACCACTTGACCACTGGGCAGTTAACCACTTCAGCCCCGGACCAATTGTCAGCTTAAGGACCAGAGGTCTTTTTTCAATTTCGCACTGCACTACTTTAACTGGTAATTGTGCGGTCATGCAATTTTGTAACGAAACGAAATTTGCGTCCTTTTCTTCCCACAAATAGAGCTTTCTTTTGATGGTATTTGATTGCCTCTGTGATTTTTATTTTTTGCGATATAAACGGAAAAAGAGCGAAAATTTTGAAAAAAAAAGAGATTTTCTACTTTTTGTTATAAAAAAAATCTAATAAACTCAATTTTAGTCAAACATTTGGGCCAAAATGTATTCAGCCACATGTCTTTAGTAAAAAAAATGCCAATAAGCGTATATTTATTGGTTTGCGCAAAAGTTATAGCGTCTACAAACTAGAGTACATTTTCTGGAATTTACACCGCTTTTAATTTATGACTGCCTATTTCATTTCTTGAGGTGCTAAAATGGCAGAGAAGTACAAAACCCCCCCAAATGACCCCATTTTGGAAAGTAGACACCCCAAGCTATTTGCTGAGAGGCATGTTGAGCCCATTGAATATTTTTTTTTTTAGTCCCAAGTGATTGAATAAAGACAAAAATAAAAAATAATTTTTTTTTTCTTCAAAAAGTTGTCACTAAATGATATATTGCTCACACATGCCATAGTTATATGTGGAATTGCACCCCAAAATACATTTTGCTGCTTCTCCTGAGTATGGGGATACCACATGTGTGGGACTTTTTGGGAGCCTAGCCGCGTACGGGGCCCCGAAACCCAAGCACCGCCTTCAGGATTTCTAAGGGTGCAAATTTTTGATTTCACTCCTCACTACCTATCACAGTTTCGAAGGCCATAAAATGCCAAAATAGCACAAAACCCCCCCAAATGACCCCATTTTGGAAAGTAGACACCCCAAGCTATTTGTTGAGAGGCATGGTGAGTATTTTACAGCTCTCATTTGTTTTTGAAAATGAAGAAAGTAAAGAAAAAAAAATTTTTTTTTTTCTTTTTTCAATTTTCAAAACTTTGTGACAAAAAGCGACATCTGCAAAATACTCACAATACCTCTCAGCAAATAGCTTGGGGTGTCTACTTTCCAAAATGGGGTCATTTTGGGGGGTTTTATGCCATCTGGGCATTCCATGGCCTCCGAAACTGTGATTGGCAGTGAGAAGTGAAATAAAAAAATTACTCCCTTAGAAAGCCTGAAGGCGGTGCTTGGTTTTTGGGGTTCCGTAAGCAGCTAGGCTCCCAAAAAGTCCCACACATGTGGTATCCCCGTACTCAGGAGAAGCAACAGAATGTATTTTGGGGTGTATTTCCACATATGCCCATGACATGTTTGAGCAATATATCATTTAGTGACAACTTTTTGTAAAAAAAATATATATATTTTTTTTTTTTCATTATTCAATCTCTTGGGACAAAAAAAAAAAAAAATATTTAATGGGCTCAACATTGCTCTCAGCAAATAGCTTGGGGTGTCTACTTTCCAAAATGGGGTCATTTGGGGGGGGTTTGAACTGTCCTGGCATTTTATGCACAACATTTAGAAGCCTATGTCACACGTCACCCACTCTTCTAACCACTTGAAGACAAAGCCCTTTCTGACACTTTTTGTTTACATGAAAACATATTTTTTTTTTTGCAAGAAAATTACGTTGAACCCCCAAACACTATATATATTGTTAAAGCAAAGGCCCTACAGATTAAAATGGTGGGTGTTGCATTTTTTTTTTCCACACAGTATTTGCGCAGCGATTTTTCAAACGCATTTTTTGTGGAAAAAATACACTTTTTTTTATTTTAATGCACTAAAACACACTATATTGCTCAAATTTTTGATGAAATAAAAAATATGATCTTAGGCCGAGTACATGGATACCAAACACGACATGCTTTAAAATTGCGCACAAACACGCAGTGGCGACAAACTACATACATTTTTAAAAGCCTTTAAAAGCCTTTACATGATACCACATTAGATTCACGGAGGAGGTCTACTGCTAAAATTACTGCCCTCGATCTGACCTTCGCGGTGATACCTCACATGCATGCTGCAATTGCTGTTTACATATGACGCCAGACCAACGCTTGTGTACGCCTTTGCGCAAGAGAAGGGGGGGCAGGGGTGCTTTTTTTTTTTTTTTTTTTAGTTTTTTTTTTTATTTATTTAGCTTTTTTATTCTATTTTTAAACTGTTCCTTCCATTTTTTTTCTTTGTTATGATTTTTATTGTTATCTCAGGGAATGTAAATATCCCCTATGATAGCAATAGGCAGTGACAGGTACTCTTTTTTTGAAAAAATTGGGGTCTATTAGACCCTAGATCTTTCCTCTGCCCTCAAAGCATCTGACCACACCAAGATTGGTGTGATAAAATGCTTTCCCAATTTCCCAATGGCGCGGTTTATATCCGGGAGGGGGGACATTCCCTCCTACTGCTTGTAAAAGCAGTCTAGAGGCTAATTACCCGCTAGAATTGCTTTTACATGAAAGCCGATCACTGGCTGAAAAGAATGATACCAAGATGATACCTAAACCTGCAGGCATCATTCTGGTATAACCATTCAAAGTCCAGCAACATACTGGACATATATTGTAATCTTTTTTTTTTTCATGCAGCCTCTTGGCTGAACGAAAAAAAGAGATTGATTGGTGGGTATGCCCACCATTAGAATACCTCCCTTCATCCACCCACTTCTAATGATGGGCATACATGCACCATTTATATATGCCGATGCATGGGGGCATCCTCCCGCAAAAGTTATGCCGTGTACACACGGTCGGAATTTCGACCGTATGTACGTGGCATTAGGAGCCAATCGCTCCTCCCCCCCCCTGCTGCCCCCATGCTTCGGCATATATGCTCTTTTTTTTAACTGTGGTGGTGAAATCACCTCCTACAGCGTTGGAGTCGCGGCTTTATGTATCGTGGGAGCAAACGCTGTTGCTGTCAAGATAAATAAATCCGCGCTGCAACTGAATGGCGCACCTGAAAACAAAAAAATGCTTAACACTAAAACACAGTAAACAAAATTACATACCTGAAAAGCAAGCATGATAAAACATGATAAAACATAATAAAACATTGCAGAATAGAATGGAGTAAAAAAAGAGCAACAATAGAGAGAGAGAGAGAACAATAAAACGACAACTATTTTTGTTTTTTTTATTTTTTTGAGATTCACAGGTAAAAAAGCTCCTGACTGTTAGCGACTGAATCAAAACGCTACCACAAAAAAAATGTTAGCGATCGCAGGGATCAGGCCTGACTCTGCGAACACTGCAGTTATGTGTGCTTAGTGTTTTGTAAGTGACAGTGATCGATCGATACTGCACTTGGGTGGGCTGGGCTGGGCGGAGGGGGAAAACGCAGGTGCTAGCAGGTATCTGGGCTGATCCCGCTAACAATGCGTTTTTTTGGAACCCTAAACTGCTGGGACGCTAGTATAGATCTGATCAGATCAGATATTGATCTGTTCAGATACTATACCACTAAGGGAGGTGTATGCTTTGCGCGTGGGTGTTTGCGGTACTGGCACTAACCTGGGGCGACGCAGACCTTATTTGACCCTAAAACCTAATTGATATCACCCGCCGGGCGATCAGGGGGTTAAACCGTTATTGGGTAATAAATGGCGGGTGCCCTGACAGTATAAAAAACAAGCTAACTAACCAGCGTCACCCGTAACAGTAATACAAAAAAAAACTGGTTACCTAGCGACACTAATGCAGGGATCAGAAAAACGATCGCTTAGTGACACTGGCAAAAGGGGGTGAAAGGGTTAACTAGGGGCAATCAGGGGGTTAAACCTTTATTAGGTAATATATGGGGGTACCTGACGCTATATAAAAACCTGACGGGGAACCTAAATAACGAAATAACTAACTGGCTAACCAGCGTCACCAGTGACATTTTATACGGTGATCACTGGTGAAAGGGTTAACTCTAGGGGCAATCAGGGGGTTAAAACCTTTATTTAGGTTGTAATATGGGGGTACCTGACCTATAAACCTATTTATGAACCTATATAAACATGGCGGTTAACCTAAAAAAAAAACTGGTTACCTAGCGACACTAATGCAGCGATCAGAAAAACGATCGCTTAGTGACACTGGCAAAAGGGGGTGAAAGGGTTAACTAGGGGCAATCAGGGGGTTAAACCTTTATTAGGTAATATATGGGGGTACCTGACGCTATATAAAAACCTGACGGGGAACCTAAATAACGAAATAACTAACTGGCTAACCAGCGTCACCAGTGACAGTTATACGGTGATTACTGGTGAAAGGGTTAACTCTAGGGGCAATCAGGGGGTTAAAACCTTTATTTAGGTTGTAATATGGGGGTACCTGACCTATAAAACTATTTATGAACCTATATAAAACATGGCGGTTAAAATAAAAAAAAAATGGTTACCTAGCGACACAATGCAGCGATCAGAAAAACGATCGCTTAGTGACACTGGCAAAAGGGGGTGAAGGGGTTAACTAGGGGCAATCAGGGGGTTAAACCTTTATTAGGGGGGGGTAGGGGGCTACCTAGGACCTAAAACTAACTGCCCTGACAGTTATTACAGTCACACTGACACTAAATGCAGTGATCAGTAAATAAATGATCACTGCAATTAGTGACACTGTGACTGGGGGGGGGGGAGGGGGTGATCTGGGGGGTGATCAGGGGGTGACAGGGGGGTGTTTTGTGTGCCTAACTGTACTGGTGTCAGTGTAGTGTTGTGCACTAACCTTAACATGTTCGCCGCTCGGCGTCTCCGGTCACATAGACCGGCGCACCGAGCGTGACATCACTTCCGCCTTCCTGTCTATACAATAGACAGGAAGGGGAAGCTTTTCATTCGCCAGGAGCGATCGCGAGGGGGTGGCCAGAAACCACTGGCCGTCCCCTCGTCCCGGATCGCTCCTGAAGCGATGCCGACCGTCCCCGCCGGCGGAGGGGGGTCCGATCGGACCCCCCAACCGCCTAAAGAATGGCACGTACAGGTACGTGGTTCTGCCTGTACGTGCCATTCTGCCGACGTATATCTACATGGGGCGGTCGGCAAGTGGTTAAACACCCTTCCTAACCAGACCAATTTTCAGCTTTCGGTGCTCTCACACTTTGAATGACAATTACTCCGTCATGCAACACTGTACCCAAATTAATTTTGTGTCCTTTTTTTCACACAAATACAGCTTTCTTTTGGTGGTATTTGATCACCGCTGGGTTTTTTATTTTTTGCGCTATAAATCAAAAAATACAGAAAATTCGTTAAAAAAAAAAAAAAAAATTCTTTGTTTCTATTAAAAATTATTGCAGAGTATTGGCGAGTATTGGCAGAGTATTGGCGAGTATTGGCAGAGTATTGGCGAGTATTGGCAGAGTATTGGCGAGTATTGGCAGAGTATTGGCGAGTATTGGCAGAGTATTGGCGAGTATTGGCAGAGTATTGGCGAGTATTGGCAGAGTATTAGTGTTGCACAGTATTGTTAGAGTATTGCACAGTGGTTGCAGAGCATTGCACAGTGGTGGCGGAGCGTTGCACAGTGGTGGCGGAGCGTTGCACAGTGGTGGCGGAGCGTTGCACAGTGGTGGCGGAGCGTTGCACAGTGGTGGCGGAGCGTTGCACAGTGGTTGCGGAGCGTTGCACAGTGGGGGCAGAGCATTGCACAGTGGTTGCAGAGCGTTGCACAGTGGTTGCAGAGCGTTGCACAGTGGTTGCAGAGCGTTGCACAGTGGTGGCAGAGCGTTGCACAGTGGTGGCAGAGCGTTACACAGTGGTGGCAGAGCGTTGCACAGTGGTGGCAGAGTAGGCAGAGTATTGCACAGCGGTGGCAGAGCATTGCACAGTGGTGGCAGAGTAGGCAGAGCATTGCACAGTGGTGGCAGAGCATTGCACAGTGGTGGCAGAGTAGGCAGAGTATTGCACAGCGGTGGCAGAGCATTGCACAGTGGTGGCAGAGTAGGCAGAGTATTGCACAGCGGTGGCAGTGTATTGACCAGCGCTGTGGGCACTACACATCCAGCCCACAGCGCTGGTCCCGTCTCCCCCCCCCCCCCTCCGCTTCTCCCTTCTCTGTACCGATCGGTACAGAGAGGGGAGGGAGGAACCGGCGTCATGACGTGACGCCGGTTTGTGTACATGTGATCGCTCCGTCATTTGACGGAGCGATCACGTGGTAAACGGCCGCTATCAGCGGCCGTTTACCGTGATCCGTGATGCGCCGGGTCCTCGGGACCCGGCGGTCACGGATGTTCCCGAGTGCGCGCCCCAGGGGACGTCCGTAGGACGTCCACTCAGGGAAACCCGACCGCGCTGTAGACGTCTTTCGACTATAGCGCGGTCGGCATGTGGTTAAGATCAGGGTGGATTTGATTTAAATCACTAGTAAAAAGGTTTGACTTAAATCAACTCGATTTAAATCATAATTTTTAAAGAGCAACTTTCATCTCTGTCCTGCAGAAGCTCCTCCTTTGACCCGCTGTTGACTCACCGACAGTCCCATTCCCTTTAACCACTTTCGGATCGGACCATTTTGCTGGCTTAAGACCAGACCACTTTTTGCGATTCGGCACTGCGTTGCTTTAATTGACAATTGCGCTGTCGTCCGACGTGGCTCCCAAACAAAATTGACGTCCCTTTTTCCCCACAAATAGAGCTTTCTTTTGGTGGTATTTGATCACCCCTTCGGTTTTTATTTTTTGCGCTATAAACAAAAAAAGTGCGACAATTTTGGAGAAAACACAATCTTTTTTACTTTTTGCTATAATAAATATCCCCCAAAAATATGTAAAAAAACTTTTTTTTTGCTCAGTTTAGGCCGATACATATTCTTCTACATATTTTTGGTAAAAAAAATCGCAATAAGCGACTATTGATTGGTTTGCGCAAAAGTTATAGCGTTTACAAAATAGGGGATAGTTTTATGGCATTTTTATTAATTATTTTTTTTACTAGTAATTGCAGTGATCAGCGATTTTTATTGTGACTGCGACATTATGGCGGACACATCGGACAATTTTGACACATTTTTGGGATCATTGGCATTTTTACAGTGATCGGTGCGATTAAATTGCACTGATTACTGTCATTTCAGATCCATCATGGCAGAGCCTGTTAGCGGTCATCCACTCACCTACTGCCGAAGGACCCGCGACCCGGCTCATGGAGCTTGCAACGGCGGCGGTGGCGCGCATGCGAATGGCATGGCGGCAAATTCAAAGGGATGTACCTGTAGGCCCTTATGCCTGTCCGTTCCATTCTGCCAAAGTAAATGTACATGCAGTGGTTAAGGGGATGGCTGGTGATGCGGCAGGGACACAACAATGTGAGGGACATGGCGGCAGTAGGTGAGTGGATGACCGCTGCCATGATGGATCTGAAATGACAGATGCTCTTTAAATGTAAGGACTTATTCTTGCTGGTAGTTAGAATCTTTAATATTTCCAAACAAAATGAAGGTTTCCTATTAAGAATAATAAGCTGTCAGGTTAGTAAAACAGCGATATCAGAACCGATTCAATCATACAGTTTGTAGTGTACATAGATTTGCAAAATAATGGGATAAATTAATATTCCTGAACTTTGTTTTATCTCATGGTTACTGTGAAACTGTGTGAAGGCATCAATGCATGTTATCTCAGCTTGCAGAACTTGAAGTCATTGAATGAGTTTACCAAAAATGTAAATATTGCAAAATATACAGCGAGGCCTGAGGTATGCATGTGGGATTGTCAGGGACTGGATCAGTATTGTAGGAGGTAGTCATAGAGGATCTGTAAGAGATTTTGTGGATGCTTGTGGGCTGGTGAAGAAATTGTATGTAGGTTTTACAACTGGTATGTGGTAGGGCAGCAAGTACGTGGAATTTTTGAGAGTGATATTTATATGAACTGCTGCAAAACAGTTAGAGTAAGTGAGATTATTTGTAAATTCATTGTGAGCTGCTGTACTGCCAATTTGACTCTATTGGACACATGTTCAGGTATTATCCAGGCAGTGACTCATCACATTTTTATTCTCAATACCTTTAGGATGTCTCTCCTTACTATGCATGCACATTTTTTTGGCTCTTGTTCCAAAAGGCTGTGCTCAATTGTTTGAGGGCGTGTTAAAAATGGGGATTCGATTTTGTGGGTGTGGCTACAAATGAGGGAATTATTTTTAGGGCTTTGATGGGTATGGTCAGTAGGGTGTCCCTGGATTTCATTTTGAGAATCTGGTACTGTAGACTAGTAGCAGCTACTAGCTATTGAGTATAGGGGGTAATACATTATTCTTAAAAAATAAATAGTGATAGTTCAGCACAGGTATAGCAAGAAAATGGTTTTCCTTGTCAAATTTGTTTATTGGTTTTGAACAGATAAGATGTTAACAAGCAACAACCAACAGATATATTGGTACAGAATTAGTTGGAAAAGCATCCGATTACCCAAGGTTGCCAGATTTTCTCGAATTTACAAAGCTTGTCATTTTCAATGGCTTCCATTTTAGTGTGGATTAAGGCCCTATTCATCCTGTGTCCAGGGGCAGGGATATTCAGGCTTTAGCAATGGTTTGTTTTGAGGCGGCTAAGAGCTGTAAGAGGAGATGAAACTGACTCAGTGTAACCACATCCGGTTTTAAACTTAAGAGATCTGGCTGTATTGTGGTCTTGAGTACTTTCAAAGCTGTTTCAACAATGGCCTACTAGAAACTTTGGGCTACTGGGCAGTCCCACCAAACATGATGGTGTGTGCCAGGGTCCAAACAGCCGCAAAAGCATACTGAAGAGTAATTTAGGAACATGTTTTGCAATTCTGACTGGGACAAGAAAATGATTTTCATGCTGATAGACTTCTTCTTTGTGTACACAGGTGACAAAGAAAAATCTTTCTAGGAGGACAAGAGTGAGATCCACAAATAACATGCTTACCTTTCAATATGAAGTTTACAGTAGTTTTCTTCTTCAGTGGGTGTTTTGGCATGCTTTCTTCAGAATCTTAGTTAAAGTGAAAAAAAAATATATATACACTTACTGCTTAACTGAAATAAACATGTTGGCTAATTTTGCTTGCCACATTTGGAAAAAACTAGTTGCTTACTTATTCTAATTCGCTGGCTCCAGTATGTCGGTTAACTAGGAGAGGTTAGCAATAGCTTCCCCATGCATCTATGTATTCCTTTACACATTTTAACCTCTAAAAGTCCTCTCCTCAACATTTTTGATTTATTATTTTCTGAAACTGGTCTCATAATTTCATTCAGTGCTGTAAAGGACAACACAACAGTCATAAAGTTTTGTTTAGACAGCTATTCACTATATTGCAGGTTTCTATTGAACTCTTTATATTCCACCATTACCATCAACCTCACAACTGTCAAAATACATTGGTCTATTTGGCTTCTGCTAAAAGATTTATGCACTATTTTAATGATTTTCAGTTTAATTTATGCACTGTATAGAATGGGTATGGGACCTTGAAATGAAATGCTAATTTTCATTCAGCACTGGAAAGAGATTAAAATATACTACATCTCATTGTTGTGGTATTTTATGAAGCAATTATCCCAATCAGTTACTCTGAAAAATAGGACAAGCATTTGACCTTTCCCCGGCAGCAGGACAGAAATGAAATCTGAACCCTGAGTGTTTTAATTAATGTTCTGTTTCGAAAGGAAGTCCTGTACCCTTCCTTGTTTGTGTGGTGTTTTTATTTTCTCAGGTCAAGATTTGTCACCTTGGAAAAAACTAGTCACCTTACTTAGAATGTCAGTAGCTGATTGGCATGGCATTTGTGGTTTCCTAGACTGTGCGGAATGTTCATCCAAGAACCTATTGACATTTGTTCATAAGCTCATTTTTCTGTTCATTGATATAATAAGACTGATGACATTTCAGGCAAGAAATGTTTGCTTAATAGATGAACAAGATGGATGGTGTATGGGCAAACAGATCTGTCTGGATGGAGCAAAGAGTTTTACTTTTAATAACTCATAAGCATTTGCAGAAAGTTAAAAAGTAAACCAAGCTTAAAGTGATTGTAAAGTCTTGTTTTTTTTTTCTATAAAAATAATAAACATGTTAAACTTACCTGCCATGTGCAGTGGATTTGCAGAGCAGCCCAGATTCTCCTCTTCTCGGTTCCCTCTTTTGTGCTCCTGGCCCCTCCCTCCTGTCGAGTGCCCCGACAGCAAGCAGCTTGCTATGGGGGCAACCAAGTCGAGTCACAGCTCCCTGTGTCCATTCAGACAAGGAGCTGCGGCCCGGCCTGCCCTCTCTCTCTCATGGTTGGCTAACTGTTTTTGATTGACAGCAGCGGGAGCCAATAGCCCCGCTATTGTGTCTCAGCCAATCAGGAAGAAGAGTCTTGTATGGCCGAGACACTCGTGGACATCGCTGGACAGAGATGGGGCTCAGGTAGGAATTAGGGGGGCTGCTACAAACAGAAGGCTTTTTATCTTAAAGCATAGAATGCATTAAGATAGAAAACTTTCTGACTTTACAACACCTTTAAAACAAAAGTATTCTGTGTTTATACTCAATATGAGTATTAACAAGTGAGTAGGATTAAAAGGGGATGCTTGTTAGGAAATGTTAGGCACTAAAAGAATATACTGTTACAGAATCTACCATTAATATTTATTCTGCTTTTTATTATGACCTCCAAAGTAATCTGAACATCAGTTAAGAAATTATTTCGAAATGGGTGTGCAGTGAGGTGCTTAAAATATATGTAAATCCTATGGATGAACTTCTCATAATTTTTCCATTCTGTTTTTTGTTTTGTTTTTCAAAAATAACAAACATGTTATACTTATCTGCTCTGTGCAAGGGTAACGTAATCTGCTCCCCTGTGTCAGCTTGCAATGGCTTCAGGGGACAGGAGGGAGCGCCAGCAACTGATGGGCCATGGTAAGCCTGGATCAGGCATTCCAGCCATTGTTGTGCGCTCTCTCCTCTCCCCTGCAGCCACCGCTGGCAGACACAGGGGAGAGCACATGACTGGAGTGGCCTGATAGGGAAGTATACAGATCTTTCTTACACAGGTTAGTCACCAAAGATGTTAGGAGGGGGGAGGGAGCAGTTTTAAGATCAGTTAGATATATCCAAGATCTCTACTTTAAAGTGGAAGTTTACCCTAATACTAAAATCTCTAAATCTACAGGCATCCACAATCTAAAACTAACCTATCTAGCCCTGTAAAGAAGAAATCACTATACATACCTTTTTTGGAAGCTGCTCCAGTCTGGTCCCAGGCTAAGCTGTCATCGGTTGGTTCTCTGTGAACGCAGGTGCAAAAGAGGCAGCCGACAACGGAAGCCCCACAGTAATTCTTTGGGTGATGTCGCTTCCCATTAATTTCCCAGCTGTTGTTGGCTGTCTCCTCTGCAGAGCTTCTGCCGCTGGAGACCGGACCGGAGAGGCTTCAAAAAAGGTATGTATAGCGATTTTTTCTTTACAGGGCTAGATAGGTTAGTTTTAGATTGTGGATGCCTGTAGATTTAGAGATTTTAGTGTTATGCCGCGTACACACGGTCGGAATTCTCATCGGAAAAAGCTCTGATGGTTTTCCCGTCGGAATTTCGCTCAAACTGTCTTGCCTACACACGGTCACACCAAATTCCGACGGTCAATAACACTGCGACATACAACATGTTCGACGGCACTATAAAAGGGAAGTTTAATGCTTCCGAGCATGCGTCAAATTGTTTCCGAGCATGCGTCAGAATTTTGCGTGTCGGAATTGCATACACAGGTTTTCCGTCGGAAAAATTAAGAACAGGTTCTCAATCCAAAGTCCGTCGGAAAGGCCGACAGGAAAAGATCGATGGGCGTACACACGGTCGGAAATTCCGATGATAAGCTCCCATCGGACTGTTTCCATTGTAAATTCCGACCGTGTGTACGCGGAATTAGGGTGAACTTCTACTTTAACTATAAATCACCTCCCTTCCAAGTTATAGTAATAATAACCACAAATTGTCATAATTGGACATTTACTGTCTGTGGTTTAATTTAAATGCCCATTGCCCAGGCATTGTAACAATTTTGTTGCCTGCATGTTGTATATGATTGTCCATTTGTGGCCTATGTATTGTCAGGCTTGCTATTTTTGGTCAACGTCTTGTCAAGTCACTGCTGCTTACAAGGCTATATTATAATTTAGTTCCCTGCAGGCCTGTCACAATCACAACATTCTGCTAATATGCCACTAAATTTTATTTATTTATTACAAGCATGATTCTACAGTATATATAATGCACAGGTAAACAAAACCTTCACTGTTTTTTGGGTTTTTTTTGCCTCTTATCGGCATTCATTTAATTTCATGACTATTACCGTAAAAATAATTTTTAGATAAGAGTGGGTTTGTTTAAAATGAATCTGCTAGGTACCTCACTGAACCATAAAGTGAAAGTTTGAGCCAGTACATTTAAATCAGATTATCACTTGTGTGACTATGGGCAATCGCCAGCTGCATCAGAGATCTAATATAGTTACATATTTGAGATATACTAATAAATATAATTATAGTGATTTTTACCTTAATGGAGAGGCTATTGCTGCTACATCCTCATCTATTTGGGTCTCTGAGGACGGGTGTGGAAAACCGCAGCTTCTAATTTGTTCTTCATGATAATTTCTCCAACTTCTTAAATTGAAAATAATTGTGTCTAAGATGTCTCTGTCCTTTTTTTTATTTTTTATGATTGCCTATTAAAATCATTCAACTAATACTCCTCTCAGTAGCCTAAGTTCACTAATCATTACGTTTAAATGTTAAGATCTTTCTTTTCTTGAGAAAATGTTGTGTGGGTGTTCATTAGCACAGTTGTTCTGTGTGGTCCCTTTCTCCGAACAGGTATTTTAGTAGCATTTTAAATAGATTTTTTTTGCATTATAGATTAGGAAAGTGTCCTTTTCACTAGCCCTAGTAAAACACTTGCCACAATTCTGTTTCTCGAACTTGAACCCAATGGGGTTAATTTACTTTAGGAATATTGCCCATTTTTTAATTGTATTTTTTTGTGTTGTGAATGTGTTTTGTTTGATATATTTAACATCACTGTGGGAGTTGAAGATAGGGAGTAGGAAATTATATATTTCATCTAATTGGATGAAGGAAGATAAGGCAGAGATATTCTTATTAGGGTTTAAAAAAAGCAGTGGTGGCTGACCTTGGCGCCCCGGATGTTTTGGGGCTGCATTTCCCTTGATGCTCAACTACATTGCAGAGTGCGGGGGCATTGTTGTGGGGTGTGGTGCCGGGGTGTCTGGGGTGCCGTGGTTTGCCATCACTGGTCTAGAGTATCACCATGTGGTTTTAATTTTTATTTTTTTCTTCCCTTCTTTCCTCCCCTCTCTTCCCCCTTTTTTTTGTAGGGACTCCTGCAGTGTGTTGGTATATGTTTATATGTCTTATGTTTTATATATTATTATAATGTGGTATGTTCTTTATCATTACCTATAGGATGTGGATAATGTTCTTTTTGTTATGTAAATTTGAAAAATTTCAATAAAATCTGAATTGAAAGGAATATTGTCCTCATTCACACTACCTGATTAGTGGTAGCATGCAATGCATGTGTTATTTTATTGTTGTGCCATCAATATTAAATGCACCCTAATGCACATACAAACCACACTTGCATTGCAGTGCCCCACAATGCATGATTTGACAGTTGGAAGTTATACTATAGCATAGATGTGAAAGAGATGTTATGCTATTTTGACCATTTTTTTTAAAAAGGTTTAATGTTTATATACATATTCATCTTTATTGTATACTATCCATCAGGAAAGCATGATATATGTATACTCACCGGCCACTTTATAAGGTAGAACTTGCTTGTATTCCCGGGTTGGACCCCCTTTAGCATTCAGAACTGCCTTAATTCTTCGTGGCATAGATTCAACAAGGTGTTGGAAACATTCCTCAGAGATTTTGGTCCATATTGACATGATAGCATGATGCAGATTTGTCGGCCGCACATCCATGATGTGAATCTCCCGTTCCACTACATCCCAAAGGTGCTCTATTGGATTGAGATCTGGTGACTGTGGAGGCCATTGGAGTACAGTGAACTAATTGCCATGTTCACAAACCAGTTTGAGATGATTTGATCTTTGTGACATGGTGCATTATCCTTCTGGAAGTAGCCATCAGAAGATGGGTGCACTGTAGTCATAAAGGGATAGACATGGTCAGCAACAATACTCCGGTAGGCCGGGCATTTAAATTATGCTCAGTTGCTACTAAGGGGCCCAAAGTGTGCCAAGAAAATATCCCACACACTATTACATCACCACCAGCCTGAACTGTTGATACAAGGCAGGATGGATCCATGCTTTCATGTTGTTTATGCCAAATTTTGACCCTACCATCTGAATGTTGCAGCTGAAATCGAGACTCATCAGACCAGGCAACGTTTTTCCAATCTTCCAATCTTGTCCAATTTTGGTGAGCCTGTGCGAATTGTAACCTCAGTTTCCTGTTCTTAGCTGACAGTAGTGGCACCCGGTGTGGTCTTCTGCCGCTGTAGCCCATCTGCTTCAAGGTTCAATGTGTTGTGCATTCAGAGATTGTATTCTGCATACCTTGGTTGTAACAAGTGGTTATTTGCGTTACTGTTGCCTTTCTATCATCTCAAACCAGTCTGCTCATTCTCCTCTGACATCAACAAAGCATTTTTGTCCACACAACTGCTGCTCACTGGATATTTTCTTTCTCTGACCTTTCTCTGTAAACCCGAGAGATGGTTGTGCATGAAAATCCCAGTAGATCAACAGTTGTTGAAATACCCAGACCAGACCGTCTGACGTTTAAAGTCACTTAAATCCCCTTTCTTCCCCATTCTGATGCTCGGTTTGAACTTCAGCAAGTCATCTTCACCGCGTCTAGACACCTAAATGCATTGAGTTGCTTCCATGAGATTGGCTGATTAGAGATTTGTGTTACCAAGCAATTGAACAGGTGTACCTAATAAAGTGGCTGAACAAACATGTTATACTTACCTACTCTGTGCAGTGGTTTTGCACAGAGCAGCCCCGATCCTTCTCTTCTCAGGTCCCCTGCTGGCACTCCTGCCAAGTGCCCCCACAGCAAGCAGCTTGCTTGCTGTGGGGGGTTCTGCGTGTCCATTCACACACAGAACCATGGCTTGGTCCCACCTCTTCTCTCTCCTTATTGGCTGCTAAGTGACAGCAGCGGGGGTCAATGGCTCCTGCTACTGTCTCAGCCAATGAGGAGGGAGAGTCCCTGGAGAGGCCCTTGTGCACATTGCTGAATCGCTATGGGGCTAAGGTAAGTATTGGGGGGGGGGGGGGGGGCTGCTGCACACCGTTTTTTTACCTCCATGCATAGAATACATAAAGATAAAAAAAAACTTGAGCCTTTTAGAACCACTTTAAGATTAATGCATTTCACAGTGTTTGTTACGTCATTACATTTCTTTTTTTTCACTTTTTTCTACTTGAAATTCTTTCCCACTGCTCCAATACCTTTCCAAATGTTTATTTTTCTTTTATATTTACGCAGTGCTGACATATTAAATGTTTATTTTGAACACTTAACCATCTAGAGAGTTCTTGTCCCTGGAAGGAGCTCCCAGTTTAGTATCCCTACTCATGCTCATGTAAGCATGCACATAACAGTTTGGTCTACTGGCTTATAATATGTTTTTTAGATTGTGAGAGATATTCGAGAGAACATACAAACTCCATGCAGGCAGTGTCCTTGGTGGGAATATAGGACTCCCATAGCCATAAGGAAAGATGGCTTACTACTTAGAAATGGATATATATCTGCTTAACTGACACTTAAATCAATTTATAACTGGCAGGGGAATTATACTTGCCGGCAATTTAAAAGGTACAAAAAAATAAATTGCCAGCGGGCCAGCACAGGCAAACTAATTAATTATAAACTGTTTCTAAAATTTACATTTAAAACACTCTATCTATTGCATGCAGAGCAAAACCACCTTAAAGTGGAACTTCACTCTCCCAATCAACATTGATTATTTTTAATCCTTATGCTGCTAGCATTAGTAAATAGATAGCAAAGTATATCATATTTACTTGTTTTTTTATTTATTTAGTTACTTCCCGGTTTCTTGCCTAGGCAAATGATGGCATACATCCCAGGGGATTTCAGGAGAGGACGAGTGGTTTACTCAGCTAGTCACACTCTCCTGTATGCATGCTTAAGCTAAGGGCAGATGCATTCCGGGAAGTAATTGCTACATGAATTATTTGCCGTTACTCAAGATGGCCATGGCCAAAAATGCTAGGGGGCTGTTTTTCAAAGTGATTACTCAACAAAATAAAGCATGGAGACATGGATGTATGGGGGAGTTTGCTTTGAATATTAAAATGAATTAAATAGTGCAGGGGTAGGCAACCTCGGCCCTACAGCTGTTTTCAAACTACAAGTCTCATGAGACATTGCAAGACCCTGACAATCACCGCCATAACTCCTAGGGGCAGAGGCATGATGGGATTTGTAGTTTCACCACAGCTGGAGGGTTGATGTTGCCTACCCCTGCAATAGTGTTTATGGTTTGTGGTGCTCAAATGCAGTGAAGATCCACTTTAGCAAGGCTCCTCTGTGAAGCATCCTTGTCCTATCTACTGTATGTGAGCATTCAAAGTGGGACATATACAGTATGAAGAAATGGGCACATTTGAGCCTTTACCAAATAAAAAAAAAAAAAAACACCACTCTAAAGTTTATTGGAATAACAGCTGGTAATAATATAGCATTGAACCCCCACACATGCCTGCTGTGCTGGGATGATCTTTTTGTGAAGCAGGGTCAGTACATTTTGTGTTCAATTTGTAAAAAAAAAAAAAATGACCTAAAGTTTAAGGGTAGGTAGATTAGCTGGTGAATATGTAACTCTTTGCAGATATTTACAACCTTCCAATTTGGTTGTCTGACCTGCCTCAAACCTGGCAGAAAGATTTGCTCATCTATATTCATTAGGAATACTTTTGTTAGCTAACAAAAGAATAAAAATCTGGTGTTACAGTTGAAATTGACATTATTGTCTCATACAATAGGATGGAGGTATAAGGGTAATAATTTAGTATTGTGTTTTAGTTATCAGATTCGGAATAATAGGTTAGTTGCGTGTCAAAAAACAAAACACTTGAGCTGCTTATTACCCTGCCATCTCTTACCCACACAATTCAGCGTTCTCAGTACAATCAAGAAATAAGAAATTATGTGTTGTATAGAGTCACTATGAACACTGACAGAGCAGCCCTGTGCAGGGATGCCTGGAGCTAGATGAAAACCTTCAGCAACTGCTTGTGGCTTCTGGAATTATTAGCAAGGGTGGACATTCTTTGGCTACAAAAGTCAGTAAAGGGACAGTTTACCCAAAAATAATTTTACCTATAGGTGAAGTATATTGCCACCAGATTGCTTCTGTTTTCATCTTTTGAGTCTAGGCTCTGTTGTGAACACCTTAGAGCTTTGAATGTTCCTGTCCAACTATGAAAATAAAATATGGAGAGCAGATTCTACACCTGTACGCTTGTTCCGTATGCGTAAACGAGACACTCCAACTTGAAATGAAATAAATGTCTACTAGCTGAAGGAACTTTTCTACACATGGTGTGGTAGTGTTCTAGAATAAGGCTTTTATGGTCTATGGTGACAGAATTCATAGCTGATAAGTTTGATCTTCCTAATGTATGCTCCCCCTTGCTGTGTCTGCTGGGAATTATTGAGGATGAGGCTACGAAACTGTTCCTCAGACTCCTTTTTTTTTGTGTCTGTAAGGTGTATATATATTGAAAGGCTGATGTTAGGGGTGTAGATGAAAGTTGTAAATTAAGACATATCATATGACATATGAGGCACGAAGATCCCCCAAAAAGTTCAGGAAGTCTGGTTTCGGTGCGTGGACTCCACTGATACATTAGAAGGAGAGGTGGCTATTTGAGATACATACATGGACCCGAGATGTGGCATGTCTGTTTTGAGTGGTCCTTATTGGGGGTATTGTATTACACACAAGTTTAAACTTTTCTGAGGGTTGTTCTGTTTTCCTTTTGTTTTGTTTGTTAAATGTATTGAGGCTGGGGCTTGTTGCCCTTCTTTGGGATCAAGCTAAAATGGGGACGGGGAAATAACAAGGAATTAAAAGAATGAGGTGGGGATTGCATTTTCCCGACTCTGAGAGACACCACAAAGTAGAAGGCACAGTGAAGCCGGAGACACAGCTGGAGACACAGCAAGTAACACTACCTGTGATTATGGTTGCCATTAAGAGTCCCCACTACAGTTCTCAGATCAGCAGATGACCTTGATCAAGGGCACCTAAGTTGGCTGTTCAGAACTCCCCCAGCACTGCCACTGATCCCAACTCCCCACCAGCACTGCCAGTTATCCCATTCCCACCAAGGAGTAAGAGAAGGAATAAAAATAGAGAATATGGAAGGGAGAGGAAAAGAGGGGGCGGAACAAAGAAAAGGGGAGAGAAAGAATAAGAGAAAGAACAAGAAACATGGCTAGAGAGAGAGATGGGGGAAAAAAAACAAGAAATTAGGATAGAGAGAGATAAAAGGGAAAGAAAGGAGAACAAAGAAAGTGGTACATCCTAAAATGTACCGTAAGGGTTTTTAATGCTGTACAAGAGGAAGGGACTCAGGGAGCGCTAAATGTCCGTAGGTTAGGGGTGCAAATTACTTGTCTTGCCTTGGGTGCTGACACCCACGCTACGAAAATAATTTTACTGTTAGGGGTCCCCACAACTTGGGAAATTTTATCAAGGGGTCACAGCACAAGAAAGGTTGAGAACCACTGATCTAACTAGCAGGATGGGAGGACAGAGGGAGATGCCACATCACATAGGTAAACAATGTGTAGTGGCTTTAAAGTGCCACTAAATATCATTATACAACAAAAGTAACCTGATATAGTTCAATAGAACAACAGACAAAAATTGATATAGGATGGAGAGTACAATCAGTCTATGGGCGTTTGGAATTTCTATTATATGACTTACAGAGGGGCATGCACTGAATAATACAAGTAGATTTCCAGCAAGGATCACATCTGTTGATTGTGGTAGTTCTGGTGTTTGGTAAAATTTTAATATTTGAAATGGGTAACTTGTCAATAACACTTAACAGCCATGTGAGGAAATGTGAGGAAAATGTCGATGAAGAGGGAATAAAGTACAGAGAGTTATAGAAAACATAAAAGCAAATATGTTAAGAATTAAAAACTGCTAAGCCACACTGGAAAGACATGAAATCCCTTTATCAATATATTCATAATCAAGTAAGAACAAAAAAAGTTGGATTAAGGAACCGATGATGGATGGTTTTGATTATATATATATATATATATATATATATATATATATATATATATCAAAATATATATAATTATTATTTTTAATTTTTTTTGCAACAATTACTCAATCCCCTTCTTCGTTTCCAATTAGCAGCATCTGCTAATTGAAAGTTTGCAACAAGATAGTTTGTCCCACTTGGTTATAGTGGAGCCATGGTTTAGGACACACTCCCTTACATAACCTTACCAATTATGACCAATTATGACAAATTATGACAAACAATATCTCTATCTCATCCAAAATGTGAGACAGGTACAGTTAAATCACACTTGTTTAATAATAAAAGTAAAAAGAACAAACGTAGTCAAAACATAGCCAAAGTTCAGTAACCGGAATGGATAGACAGCCAAGCAGAAGTCAGGGATCAAAGTAGAGGAACTGCAAGCAGGATCTGGAGCCAGAAGGGATGTCAGCAAAGCCAGTCTTTAAACAGGAACACAGGAGATAGTTTCTTGTGATGTGACCAAGGTGAAGGCAGAGCTCCTCTGGACTGGACAGCTTAAGTAGGCAGGACAGACGAGCAGGATCATCAACAGCTGGGTAACTGTGGAGAGAGATGGGAGCTGGCAATCAGCCGAAAGCTGAGCGGCCAGCTCAGAGAAGGAGGGGCTGAGCCCAGCCCTGACAGAATCAAAGTTTAGACCTATCCACTTATTGGCCTGCTCTGCTTGAGCGTCATCCCTTTAAAACTTTTTTTTTTTTTCTGAGATAGTTGGCCTTTAACTAGTATTCAGTTTGAAAATTGTTTTAAGGATATGTCTTTCTGTTAACTCCAGTACTTTGTGGACTCTTTAACCGCTTAAGGACCGCCTCCTGTACATTTACGTCAGCAGAATGGCACGGCTGGGCCAATCAACGTACAGGTACGTTGTCTTTTAAGAGCCCAGCCGTGGGTCGCGTGCCTGTCACTGATCGGCTGTTCCCTGTCATCGGGAAAGCCGATTAGTGACGTCAGACGTAAAGCCACGGCCCCCTACTGTTAAAAAAACGCACACACACAGACTTAACCCCTCCCTGCCCCCTAGTGGTTAACTCCTTCACTGCCAGTGTCATTTACATAGGAATCAGTGCGTTTAAATAGCACTGATTTCTGTATAAATGACAATGGTCCCAAAAATGTGTCAAAAATGTCTGATGTGTCCGCCATAATGTCGCAGTCACAATAAAAATCGCTGATCGCCACCATTACTAGTAAAAAAAAAATATTACTAAAAATGCTATAAAACTATCCCCAATTTTGTAAACGCTATAACTTTTGCGCAAACCAATCAATAATCGTTAATTGCGATTTTTTTTTTTTTTACCAAAAATATGTAGAAGAATACGTATCGGCCTAAACTGAGGGAAAAAAAATATTTTTTTATGTATTTTTTGGGGATATTTATTATAGCAAAAAGTAAAAAATATTGCATTTTTCTCAAAATTGTCACTCTATGTTTGTTTATAGCGCAAAAAATAAAAAACGCATAGGCAATCAAATAACACCAAAAGAAAGCTCTATTTGTGGGAAAAAAGGACTCCAATTTTGTTTGGGAGCCACGATACACGACCGCGCAATTGTCAGTTAAAGCAACGCAGTGCCGAATCGCAAAATGGGACCTGGTCCTTTGGCTGCAAATTGGTCCAGGGCTTAAGTGGTTAATAAATCACTATAACATAAAAAAAGCAAAACCTAGCATGGATACGTATCTGCCTATTTAGACCATGGCCATTTATTACGTTTTTTTTTTTTTTTTTTTTAAATGCTATGCCTTGAGTTATTATTTTTAGCAGCTAATTGGCCAAATTAATCTTGGGTTGTACATATCTGGCCAGATATCTCACTGAGAACGGCTGAAGTTAGACGTCTGCCCATCCTTAGCTGCATCACTGCCCCACCAAAAACTGAAACCACCACAACCTAGGCAGGACTAAGGCCTGATCCTGATGGTTGTTCAAGGGGCCCTTCACTTTCATGTTTCCGTAGGAAACAGGGGAAAAGTGCAGTTGGTCAAAACTATGCACCTACTTGTCACTTAACAAGGTAGAATGCACATGTAGGCAGTTGGTGTATGATGGGGTGGACCATGCCAGCACAGATAATGGAATTGGGTCTACTTCTCATTGCTTAAAGTTCACTCATCATCAGTTCACTTTTTGCAACATGTTCCACCCATATTTAGGGTGTAACATGTTACAGATACATCAGCCACGTCATTCATTCAAATTGTTCTGTGAATGTGAAAACCACAAGTACCGACAGCCTTTGCAGCTGTCTGCTTGTAGTTCTCAATGAACTACCAGGGTGCTGTTGAGTGCTCTAGTAGTTCATCAAGTCTTCCTGTCAGAGTGTAACCGTCTGCCTGTATTATAGCTACACAGACAGTCTGCAGGACCGTGCGTTGCATTACAGTCTGCAGGGTCGTGGCATTGCACCCACGATCTGCTGATTGTGGGTGTAATGCTTTACAAGCTCCTAACAAAAAAATTATAAATGCACATTTTTTTGCAGGTAAAAAAATTTGCATTTATTTTTTTTTAAAGGTGAACTTATCCTTAAAAGCAATCCTAATCAATGTCAATCAAAATCATGGGGTGGCAAAGTTTCAACCTTACCTAAGGCCCCATTCTGTCTTAATCCATCTTTCAGAATTCATACTTTGCTATTTCACTTGATACTGAATGTCTCAATGAAGCTTCTGAATAGATAAATGGTGATTATAAGCAGACTGATTACACGTGCCATCATGGTATGGAATCCAACCGTATTCAAAAAGACTGCACAATAGTTACAGAGCAAATTTTAAAAGAAGCCCATTTTTGTTCCTTTCTACCCATGGGATTACATGTATTGTTGTTGCTTTTCTCTCCTCAATTCCTTCCTTAAAATACCAGTTCATACCTTTTATACTCTCGTTCATTGTAATGCTCCGTAGAACAAATTTTAGTTAGAGTCTACTGTTACACTGAATCCAAAGAGAATATGTGATACCTTTTGTCAAAGCTTGGGCTTTTGATGAGGAGCTTGAGAAGAGAAACTGACACTATGTTTAGCTGCTGATTGCCGTGACACAGGCTTAGCCTCTGAATCTTAAACATTTAAAGATGAATTAAGACTTGGAGAATTTCCTTTTATAATATATACTTTGTTAGCAGGGTGAATAGGTGGGGAGCATTATGTGCTGTCTGTTATGTGTGGGTCAAATATATTGCAATGCATTATGCATGAACAGATATTCATTTAAAATTCCTAGCAAAGTTTTGGTGGTAAATAATCTATTATACAATGACTAAGCTGCTTTTCAGGGTAATCATTTTGTTTGCCTATTCTATACTGGGTGTATTAACAGCATCAGCCTGACTATTACTCCAAACAACAATCATTCTTTCTACTGCTTGATGAAGCTCATTGAATTTATGGAACGCCAGGTATGCCTGGTCATAGGGAAAACGAGGAGACAAGCTGTCTTTGTTTCATTCTGTAAGCACATGATGGTCTACCAAAAAACATTAAAACGTTTATTGTTGCTGTCACAGAACATTGTTAAAGTGGAACTCATCTTGGGCTCCACACCCCTTGGAGCACCCATGTACTTTTTACAGAAAACACATTATGTAGATACCCTTTTACAGTGACCTTTGATCTGATTGTGAGAGAAGAGGTCCTCTTTTTCTTCTTTCTCTGACAATGGAGGAGTTTAGAAGGCTGCAGAGACCTTCACAGATTATGTGGGTTATCTATAGGATTGTCCAGTGATCCCAGATCAGTGTGAAGACACATCCCCAATGGGTGGATCAATAACAATGTGGGCTCACAGGTTCTGGGTTGAATGATACCAGGTTTAATTGTACCTGGCTGATGAGAGATGCTGGACATCTGAGAGGAGTTTCTGTGAGCGACAATGCCAGGGAAGAAGTGATTATCGCAGTGAGAAGTGTTTTATATATATATATATATATATATATATATATATATATATATATATATATATATATATATATATATAATTATTATACACGATTTATATAGCGCCAACAGTTTACGCAACGTTTTACAATGTAGAGTGGGGTAGCACAATTACAGTACAGTTCAATACAGAAAGGACAGGAGGGCCCCGCTCATAGAACTTACACTGCAAAGGGAGGGGGGAGGTGGTACAAAAGGTAATGGATGCAGGGAATGGTCTGATGATGGTGGCTCTGCTTCCTCCTCGCTCACTTCAGCCCGCTCTCTGCTGAAAACTGGTCACAGGAGTACAAAACGAACTGCACTCCTGTGATCCATAGGAGAAGCCCAGCCAAACGAGCTTTGGCTGTACTTCTTTAAGAGTTAGTGGCATCCCTAAAGAGCAGAGCATTTGTCTGTGTGTCAGTAACATGGACTAAGCCTTGGACAGGGGTGCCTCAAGTATGGTTGCCACCTCATTCCTTTAAGCCCAAACACATATTAATTACACAGGTTCTGTGGCTAATTAAGGTGGTAATTAAACTCACGTGGTGCCTTATCTGCATTTAATTAGCCTCAGAACCTGTGTAATTCAAAGGTGTTTGGGTTTAAAGGGATGAGGTGGCAACTCTAGCCTCAAGACTGAAAAAAGGTTGAGAAGCACTGTCCTATACAATCCCTAGTAGCACAATGCCCCCAGCAGGTTAAACATGTAATCCAAAAAAACAGCACTTAAGGAAATGTCCCAATATTCAAAGTAATTCAATTGAGTATAATGTAAATGTTTTCTCACGGGATCCTCACCAGATGGATAGACCCTTCCTAAAACTGGGTCCAATAAAGCTTTCAATATCAAACGTGGCAAGGTGTTTCGTTTTGACTTCATCTGCTTCCTTTTTTTTTTACATTCAAATTTGTATGATTGAGTTTCTAATTTTTCCAGAATTATCATTAAGATCCAAAACTTGGGCAGCCTACTATGCAAATCCTGGCCATTTTTTTATGCTAAAGACTTCCTTATGTGCCAGTGAGGCTTCCCGTCATACTCTTAGTAGCATGGGGATAGTTAGGAGTGTGCAGTGATGAGAAAGTGCCCCCAGGCCTTTGGACAAAAAAATTTAAAGTGTACAGATACATGAGGCTGCCTGCAGAATTGGCTGCCAAGTTCCTAAGAACTGTACTTGAGTCCCCTCCATCAGATCATCCCCTGCAGCCATTACTTTTTTATTACAACTCCCCCTCCCTTTATATTGTAAGCTCCACGAGCAAGGCCCTTTTTATTCATCCTGTATTAAACTGTATTGTAATTGTACTGTCCCCATTATTATAGTAAAGCGCTGCGTAAACCATTGGCGCTATATAAATCCTATATAATAATATTAATAATACTTTCACATGCAGTACTGAATTTCCGCGACTGAAGTTCTTTATGGCATCCAAACCTATACCCCCTGATAGTATCAACTCTTTTACACGCAATTGTTTATTACTTTACTGGTGCTAAAAAAAAATGTATTTATTTTAAATCTTTGTATTACAGTATGTATGATGGGGGAAATAGTTATTTTTTTTTTACTAAAGACTACTGTATAATGACTCCTATAGGCATAAGCCTGCTTTGCCAAATGCCAAAAGGAATATCTGGCCCTGGTACACTTTGAAACCATGTTGAGAGAGGAAATAAATGCTTCAGGGCCTCAATGCAGAAATTGAAACAGAGTTGGTATTAATAGCAATTCCAATATATACAATCAAAGCCTTTTCTAGCTGCAAAGTAAGATGGACCAACAGTTGTAATGAGAGGAAAAGATGCAAGCGCAACTGAACGTCTGTCAGGGGTGGACCAAGTTGCTAGCAACCCCCCCCCCCCCCCCCCTTTTCCATATTTGCAACTTTACCATTATTTTATCATGATGTATACTGTGTAAACATAAAAAATTGTTGTCCCTGGGAATACAGTAAATTGAAACCTCTAATACTTTGTAAAAAAAGGTCTGAGCACTGGTTGTTTGTAATTAGGTGTGCACAGTACACTGATTTAAACTTAACCCACATTTGATGCTCTTCTCCAGGTTCAGTTAGAGGAGTTCTGTGTACTTTATTCAAATACTTTGTGCTTGTAACAAAATGGTCAAGCACAGTGCTTTAATTTCCTTGCCACAAGCAACTATGTCATATTAAGGAATCATGATAGATTCAACTCCACTACATCCATTTATACTTTAGAATCAATGTACTACTCTGTCATCATTTATATTACAGCAAATTGCATAATCTACTCTTTTTTTAAATTGAACATTTTTATGTATGTATGGTACCTATACTACTTACTACTTAATTGCTAATAATATAACTTATACATTTCCAGTATGCATAAATATTTTTCTTGGAATGAGAGACATAAATGGAAATTCTGATGATGTATATTGTAAGATAAGCTGCATCCAGTTCCATTTACTTTACATTAACGATATGACAAATGGTGATTGAATGCTTCCCAACTGTACTACTTAATAAGTGCAGAGTAATTTGAACATAAGGCTCCTAAATGATTTATGAGGGTTTCAGTCCTTGAGGCCACACAGAATAATTCTATAGGAAAATATATCTACAACATAAAGAGAAGTATATAGATTTGTAAGATTCCGCGCTTAGATATAGGCAGGGCTGCTGCCTCCTCTGGGGGGCTCCAGAAATGGAGCACCAAAGGTAAGTTAAATATTAATAAAAGGGTAAGTTGCGCTGCCTGTCACCTGAAGAGTGCAAGTGCTAAATTAGTGTTTGTATGACAGAGAGTGTAGTGTACCAATAACGTAAAAAACTCATATAAATAAGGTGTTCCCAACCTTGCCAGTGCAGAAAAAATGTATAGTACTCTAGTACTTGTTTTTTGTGTTCAATTCCTAGGATGTGTATATATTCCAAACACGCAATACCATGGAGATAAAGAATGTGAATTTATATATATATATATATCAAACAAAACACCAGAATCAAGAAAAATCATCAAAAAAATCCATTAAATAGATTCCTCAAAAAAATTTATCACAGGAAAAAAAAAAAAAAAAAAAAAAAAAATATATATATATATATATATATATATATATATATATATATATATATAAACAAATATATAATTGAGTCCAGGCTTTGGTTCAAATTATAAATTCCCAAGTGACTTGTGCTGGTATCCAAAGTGACTTGTGAGTACAGTTAACCACGAAACATGTGCAGAAAGTGAAGTGACATTCGTGCTTCCCTTCGGTTCCATACTCACCAGATCCTTACACCCCTGCAGGGGTAAAGCGCATGTAGTGAGTATAGTTACAATATCCAGAACAGTCAGCTTTTGCGTGGCACATCAAACTGTGGGCTCTCCAGAAGAGTGAATCTCCAATGGGAAATCACACTTCCCAGGTGAAAGTGCAAGTGCCAAATTAGTGTTTGTATGACAGAGAGTGGAGTGTACCAATAACGTAAAAAACTCATATAAATAAGGTGTTCCCAACCTATTATACTTTGCCAGTGCAGAAAAAATGTATAGTACTCAAGTGCTTCCCGTCGGTTCCATACTCACCAGATCCTTACACCCCTGCAGGGGGTGAGCATAGAAAGTATAGTTACAATATCCAGAACAGTCAGCTTTTGCGTGGCACATCAAACTGTGGGCTCTCCAGATCCTTATACCCCCTTCAAGGATAAAGTACATGCAGTAGGTATAGTTGCAGTATTCAGAACTATCACCTCCTCCGTGGCACATAAAACCTTGGGATATCCTCATATATAGAAGAGACGGGAACTCATCGTGTAAATCCGAATGGGTTGAATTTAAAAACAAGGCTTAGCCAAATTGCATAAAAAATAGCAGTCCAAGAGATACAAACCGGCATGTGCCCCATAGATCGGAAACCCACAAACCAGAAGTGATGTGGGTGTGTACCAAGCTCCAACTTACGTGTTTCGTCATAGGACATCGTCTGGCAGTGGCGATGCCATCTTGGTACACCTCACATCTAAATATAGTGAGCAGTGGTGCAGGGTCCACCCCCTGTTATTAGGTTTATGAGGCTAATGGGTCGGGAGATCTAATTGTTATGCGTATTCTGTGTATGCCATACAAGTCCCACTGGGAAAAGGACTTGAGAACCAAAATTGTGGATAAATATCAACAATCTCAAGGTTACAAGTCCATCTCCAGAGATCTATATCTGCCTTTGTCCACAGTGCGCAACAATATTAAGAAGTTTGCAACCCATGGCACTGTAGCTAATCTCTCTGGGTGTGGACGGAAGAGAAAAATTGATGAAAGGTTGCAACACAGGATAGTCCGGATGATGGATAAGCAGCCCCAAACAAGTTCCAAGGAAATTCAAGCTGTCCTGCAGGCTCAGGGAGCATCAGTGTCAGCGCAAGCGATCAGTCGACATTTAAATGAAATGAAACGCTATGCAGGAGACCCAGGAGGACCCCACTGCTGACACAGACATAAAAAAGCAAGACTACAGTTTGCCAAAATGTACTTGAGTAAGCCAAAATCCTTCTAGGAAAACATCTTGTGGACAGATGAGACCAAGATAGAGCTTTTTGGTAAAGCACATCATTCTACTGTTTACCAAAAAAAAAAACGGAATGAGGTCTACAAAGAAAAGAACACAGTACCTACAGTGAAATATGGTGGAGGTTCAATGATGTTTTGGGATTGTTTTGCTGCCTCTGGCACTGGGTGCCTTGATTACCAAAGGATTTTGGGTCGCACTGTAGAGCCCAGTGTCAGAAAGCTGGGTTTGAGTCCAAGATCTTGGGTCTTCCAGCAGGACAATGACCCCAAACATATGTAAAAAAGCACCCAGAAATGGATGGCAACAAAGCGCTGGAGAGTTCTAAAGTGGCCAGCAATGAGTCCAGATCTAAATCCCATTGCACACCTGTGGAGAGATCTTAAATTTGCTTTTGGGAAAAGGCGCCCTTCCAATAAGAGAGACCTGGAGCAGTTTGCAAAGGAAGAGTGGTCCAAAATTCCGGGTGAGAGGTGTAAGAAGCTTATTGATGGTTATAGGAAGCGACTGATTTCAGTTATTTTTTCCAAAGGATGTGCAACCAAATATTAAGTTAAGGGTTTCAAGAATTTTGACCAGCCCATTTTTGGAGTTTTGTGTGACATTATGTCCAATTTGCTTTTTTTTCTCCCCTTTTTTGTTTTGTTCCAATACACACAAAGGAAATAAACATGTGTATAGCAAAATGTGTTACTGCAATACTTTTTTGTGCGAAATACTTGATTTTCTGGAAAAATTTCTGTGGTGCCAACAATTTCGGCTATGACTGTGTGTGTGTATATATATATATATATATATATATATATATATATATATATATATATATATATATATATGTATGTGTGTGTGTGTATCAATTCTAACAACCTTTAGGAAATTCAAGAATTTAGGAAATGAATATTAACATTTTGTAAACTATACACATACATATATATATATATATATATATATATATATATATATATATATATATATAGGAAAAACATGCACATATGTTTCGCCTTCAGATGTCATCTACACTAGTATAGAAAAATATATTTGAGGTAAGTCCTGTGAAAGTCCTGTGAAATATGGTGCACTAAATTTGAGGGTTGCCAAGATTCAAGTAAAAAAATTGGATATAAAACAGCTGAGGTCAATGTTGAGGTTAAGACCTCCAGGCGATAAATACCACAATCTGTATATCCACCTTGTCTCATTCTGTGATATTTGAACTTTTTTATTTCCACCCCTCCAGTGGTCCTTAGTTTAATCAATTCCATAAAATATCAGTCCAGTGGGATCCCTGTGATGTACTTCTTTAAAATATCTCGAGAGCCTATGTTTCGGGAACCCTTTTCTTTTATTATTAATGTGCTATCTGATCCTCACAAATAAAGGTCAAGTAGTTCTCCCTACATATTGGAGGTGACACGGGCACTCAATGACGTAGGTGACATGGGTACTGTTACATGTAATTACCTCTCTTATTTGTTATTCCCTATTGTTGACCCTAGACTTAAAGGACTCTTATCTGTGGCTGTTTCTTGCTAACTCTGCAGTGTAGGTATTTTTGACACTAAAATCCTTTCATTTATGAAAATAGTTTGACGGTTTTTGGGGGAGCAATAACATTGTGAACTAAATGGTTCCTGAGAGTGGGGGGTACATCAAAATCCCCCAAAATGTGACAGTTTCTTTGTAATCTCAGCAGTTGACCGTTAGGGATGTCCCCCTTCCATTTAGGGGGGTGGCAACTGGAAGTTGGTATATACTTGCGGTCTGTTGATTTAAAGAATGTTTTTGTATATAAATCATTCACATTCTTAAATATCTATAAATCCAAATAATCAATCTGCTGGTGGTCCCACTTCCCAGTGAAAGAGATCCCATACTTATTATGATTGATTTCTTTAAGAAACATTTTTTAAAGGTTTCCACTGTTCCTTCCCATAAGATGATTAAGTCATCTATATATCTCCAATACAGCTTGATTTGGGGTATTCTCTTGTCATAAATATATTTCTTCTCCCACATATTCATAAAAAGGTTGGCGACTATAACGAGCCCCCATAGCCACACCTTTGGTTTGGACATAGTAATTTTTCTTGTACCAGAAATAATTACTTTCTATAGCTAATTGGAAGCCTTCAAAGATAACCCCAATTTGTTCTTGTTTCAGCTCAGTATTTTCGTGTAGTGCCTTTTCCACTCCCTCTAGACCATCTTTCTGTATAATATTGGTATACAAACATCTATGGTAGCAAATAAACAGTTTTCAGCCCCTGTAATGTTTTGTAATTCTGTTATTACTTGTGTGCTGTCCCTGAGGTACGATTTCCCTTTCTGTACCAGCGGTTTTAGATTTTGGTCAAGGTACTCTCCCAAGTGGGGAAAAAAGAGTTAACTCCACTGATGATCGGTCTTCCTGGTGGTTTCTCTATCCTATCTAGAGAATTGTTTTATATAATTCCTTTAAACAAAACTTGAGTTCACTACCTTGGTGTCCCCTATACTTTGTATTTCTTCGGTCCTAACAACCATTTTTGTAAAATTCTGCATGCAAACTATATACTGCTAGGGAATAGTACATCCTGGAGGATGTGCAGAGCTATGTGACTAGTGTGAATTATGCATCCAAGATGTGGAGTGTCGTTCCTCCGGCTCTGCAAGACTGGCACCTGAATTTGTTTTAAAGGAAATTTTATACAAATGTAACATAGCTACATAGTTGGGTAAAAAAAAAATCATTTCCATCAAATTTAATGAATAATAAACTACTAATATGTGACAAAAAATAGGGCACACTAAGGACAATCATCTATTATGTAGAGTTGCAGGTAACCACAACTCCCTTTTCCTACTCACCCCCCCAACCTTTTTTTTCAATATATACTCATGTGATGTTCCGTATTACAATTGTAACACAACTGAAGCTTTAATAAAAAAATAGGACACACTGATTTTCTCCAAGAAAACATCATCTGCAGTATAATTAAAGAAGGGGGATCTCATAAATTAAAACATTCTAGGGCTGTAGGCTGCAGCAAATATAAGGTTGAGGGTTTTATTAAATTTATTGTGGAAATAAATCCTGCCTTCTATACATCTCATTTCAAACCTCTCAGTCTCTGTAATTCCTGTATATTAAAACATTCACTTCACTAATTCTGCACATTAACCCCCTCATCTTCATTGCCGCAAAAATGCGATCACACATTTGCATGCATTATCTATGTTTTAAAAGGGGGTAATTTTCACAGTGTTTGTACTGTCCTGATATTTTATTTATAATTATTTTATAATCAAAGGTAAGGGAAACAGATTTGTTTTTTAAATGTTTTTTTTTTCATTTGATATAGTAAAAAAAAAAAAAAAAACAATAAATACCACAAAAAAACTCTATCTAAAAAAAATGATATAACATTCATTTCAGTATGTTTTTTGCATGACCGAGATCTTGTCAGTCAAATTATCACAGCACTGAAAATGGGTAGGTAATGAAGGGGTTTATACAGGCTAATATTTAACTGGTTAGTGTTAATATATTCTGAACAAGAATTAAAAGCACTTTAAAACATGTCCTCACTGTTACAACTACACTCTTGGAACCCACCTTGTGCAGAGATTTTCAAGCTCGTGAACAACAGTTCAAGCTAAATTAGATTGAGAGTGATCATCACTGAAGCAGGTTAACGGAAAAGTTAACCCTTTATACAGACACACGCACATACACAGTAGCTGCCACCACATGTTTTAATGGAAAGCCACACTGTACACAGCATCTGCTGTTGCATTTCTGACCTTGAGGCCCCTTTCACACTGGTGCGCTTTTTCCGCGCTTTACCAGAGCAGCATGAAAACTATTCCCCAATAAACCCTATTATGTGGTTTCCAGCTCCTGCAGGGGCCTGACTTCCGCTTCCGCCGACGCGACCGGATGTGACGGTCGGACGCGGCGTTCGGATGTGAACAGCGGGAGGTTTGAGATCAGCCTGAGTCTCCGAAAGAATCCTGAATAAACTCTGCTACCGAGACCCTAAGCCCGCAAAAACGATCGCTTAGTGGTGCCCGAGTCTTCTATGGAATCCTGACTGACCTCTGCTAACGAGACTTGAAACCCGCGAAAACGATCGCCCGGAGCGATGAGTAACAGTAAGCAGTCGGCGGCCGATCGTCTTAAAGAATTTGCTCGAACGGATAAGCAAGACGGCGGGCGGAGCCCCCCGCAGACACGGAGTGGTGGACCATCAGCGCTGGATATCCAGAAGCTCAACACGCCCATGCCGCAGACCGGAAAAGCTGCAGAAAAACAGGAGAAACACTCCAAACTGACCCTGGAACAGATGAACTCCCAGATAATGGAGGCCATCCAATCGAGTAATGCAGCCCTAACAGGTAAAATGGATGAAATTATAAATGATATAGGACTGATTAAGCATGATATGCAGAACATAAGAGAGAGAATGATGGAAATGGAAAATAGGACTGCTTTATTGGAAGATACTGTCACCCCTATGCCCAAAAAGATAGCTTCAATAGAAAAACAGATTACTCTGTGGCATCAAAAATCTGATGATTTTGAGAACCGTATGCGCCGCAATAACCTAAGAATAATCGGTTTACCAGAAAAGGCAGAAGGGTTTAATCCTGGTGACTTTATAGAAAAATGGCTGAAAAATGTATTCCCAGATATGGAGGTATCAGCAGCATATGCAGTGGAGAGAGCGCATAGGGTCCCGGCAGCAACACCTAAACCAGGGTTTCCCCCTAGACCCCTGCTGGCACGATTACTAAACTGCAGAGACAGAGACATAATTCTGCGGAAAGCAAGACAAAAAGGAGAGATTCGCTATGAAAACAGCAAAATATCAATATTTCCAGATTTTTCTCTGGAGCTGCAAAAACAACGGGCAACATTTTATGAAATAAAACAAAAAATGAGAGAGGCAGGAATTGAATATTCTATGGCATACCCAGCACGATTGAGAGTGGAGGAAGGGGGAAAGACTTTGTTTTTCAGTACACCTGAACAAGCTAAAGACTGGCTGGGAACAACCAGGCCTATGCCTCGATAGGAGAAACAGAGAAGCCCTGAAAAGATATGAGACACCAAGAATGTTGGGACTTTGGGGGAGGGGGCGGAGGGGGGGGGGATGAGAGGCACACTCTCCCTACTTTTAGATTTGTTTTTATTTTCTTTTTTTTCTTTTTTTTTTTTTTTTTTTTTTCTCTTCCTCCCTTAGGTTAAGGGAGGAAGTTTTAATAATTTACTGGTTTGGTTTCTTTTTTTTTTTTTTTTCCTGATGTGTTTGCTTTTTTTTTTTTTTTTTTTTTTCCTTTTTCCTTTCCTTCTCATTTTTTTTTTTTCTCTCTTGAGGGGAGAAATGGGAAAAGGTAAAACGTAAAAATTTATTTGGGTGTCCATTTGATAGGGGAACGGGAGGGATGGGGAGGAGGGGGGGGCAAATGGTGGGTGATGGCGTGTGTATAAATAGCAAAACGGAATTAGACGCACAGTGAAACACATTAAAATAGGCACTAGTTATAAAGGGAGGAGAAGGAAGAGGGAGAGGAAGTTTTCCCCTTCACCTTTTCCCTTTCTTTTGTGTTTTTTTTTTTTTTTTTTTTTTTTTTTTTTTTTTAGACACAATATTAAGGAAGGCTTAAGTAAGGCCAAGAGTCACATTATAAACACTATAAATGCAGATAAACGGGGGAAGGGGGGAGGGATGGGGAATGAACAGATAACAAAATAGAGTTGTGCACAAGGAAGGAGGAAGGGAGGTGGAGGGAGGGAGGTGGAGGGAGGGAGGTGGGGGAAGGGAGAGAACAGGAAAAATATATACATTTATTATTTTTTTTATATTTTTTTTATTTTTTTTTTATTTTTTTTTATTTTTTTCGTTTTTGCTGTGTGATGTTGCGGTTTTTTGTGGCTTTTTATTTATTTTTTTTATTTTTTCCCCTTTTTTTTTTTTTTTTTCTTTCTTAAATGTGAAGGGGAGGGAGAGGGTGAAAGGAGGGGATGCCCTCTCCCCCCCCCCCCCCCCGGGCGGCTCCCCCCTCGCCCCTTATATTTAGGACTAAGCGGGAAAAGGGTAGGTGCAAACAGGCTGAAATCGAAATTAATTACCTATATAACAGCAAAAATGCAATATGTCGGTAATGCCCTAAAAAAAATGGTATGGATGAATGGAATGGAAGGGATGAATGAGAGGAGAGTGGTAGAAAAGAGAACGGTCACAGAAAGGAAAAAGAGACATACGATTTATTTTTCCTCTTCTTTTGTTTTTCGGGGGAATAATGGCTAAAATAAAATATATTAGACATGAGTAATCAACACACATTTTTGTCATGGAATGTGAGAGGTATGGGAACGCAATTAAAACGAACACAGGTTTTTTCAGAAATTAACAAGGTGCAGGCAAAGATCATTTGTATCCAAGAAACACATATGACTAAAGAAAGATTGAAGTACCTAGAAAAACCTTGGATACAATGGTCAAGCCACTCATGTCATACTACATATTCAAGAGGGGTCTCTCTTTTGGTTCATCGAGGGGTAACATGGGAGTGTATTAGAGAAAAAAGAGATCCCGATGGAAGATATGTCTTTGTCTTTGCACTGGTGCATGCAATGCCTGTTGTAATTATGGGGATCTATAACCCCCCTCCAGCTACAATGCGAGTACTGAAAGAGGCAGTAATATTTATGTCAGAATATCCAGAGGCACATGTCGTATGTATGGGAGATTTCAATATGTGCTTAGACCCAAAACTAGATAGGCTCGGAAGAAGTAACCATAAAGGAGGGGAAGGGCCGAAGGCGTTGGAGAAATTTATGAATGAGGTAGGATGGGCTGACCTGTGGAGGATAAGAAACCCTGGGACCCGGGCTTACTCATGGCATGCGCCAGGGAGAGGGCGCATGTCTAGAATAGATATGGCAATGGGGAACGAAAAGATCCTGCCAATGGTTCAGTCTGTGGCGTACATGACAAGAGGGGTGTCTGATCATTCTGGATTAACCTTTGAGCTAAAAATAGGCCCAAAAAGAATAAAACCGGGTTATAGGATACAGGCTCAATGGTTAACCCAGATAGGATTAAATGATAGAATTCCAGAGCAAATGGGAATGTTCCTGGAAGCACATGGCAACAGGAAAATAGATGGAGTACTCTGGGATACATTTAAGGCATATTTGAGGGGGATAACAAGATCAACAATATCATACATTAAACGCACTAATAGACAGGAAGAGGAGGAATTGGAACAACTTTGTGCACAGGCAGAAAATAGGTTTATAGGGGACCCCTCAAATATAAACCAAATAAGATGGGCAGCCTCATCAAGGCAATATAAGAACCAACTAATAATTAACGCAAAGCGTAAGAAACTCCAACATGCACAAAAAAACTTTGAACAAGGACAACAATTTAATAAGATGCTGAATTTTATGATAAAACGACAAACCCCATCACTAGCAATATCAGAGGTGAAAAACGAAAAAGGTGAGACGGTAAACACATTAGATGAGATACTTGAGATATTCCAAAAATATTATATTAATATGTATACATCAACATTGACATGTACACGAGAAGAGATAGAGGAATATCTGAAGGACTTGAACTTCCTTAAATTAACAGAGGAACAAAAAGAGGAGTTAGAGAGGGATATAGAGGAAGAGGAAGTACGAGAAGCTATCTTTTCTCTGGGAAAGGGTAAGTCCCCAGGACCAGATGGCATACCACTGGAAATGTACCAGCGATATGCAGAAATTATGGTACCAGTTATGACCAAAATGTATGGAGAGGCGTTCCAAAGGGGAGAAATGCCTGTTTCCATGTATGATGCTACAGTTATATTGATACCAAAACCAGAGAAAGATAGAACTGAGTGCGGGTCGTATAGGCCAATATCGCTATTAAATATAGATTATAAAGTACTGGCAAAAGTGCTTGCCAATAGGCTTAACCAGGTAATATTGTCTATAATAGCGGAGGACCAAACTGGCTTTATGCCAGGGAAATCCACATCAATTAATATTAGAAGGACGCAATATATGACACAAATGAGAGAGTTTATCCCAGAAACAAGTGCCTTGGCATCGCTGGATACAGCCAAGGCATTTGACTCTATAGAATGGGAATTTCTGCAGACAGTCTTGGAAAGGAATGGATTTGGGGAAAAATTTAGAAAATGGGTGAGGATAATCTATAAACAACCATGCTCCAATTTACTAATAAACGGTATATTATCCCCTACAATAAAACTATATAGAGGAACAAGACAGGGCTGCCCAATGTCACCGCAATTATTCGCTCTGGCAATTGAGGCACTGGCAAATAGATTCAGACAATCAGACAAATACAAAGGGATTAAAGTAGGAGAAAAAACCGAACACATAGGCTTATATGCGGACGATATTATATTGTATATGGGAGATGCGCAAGCATCTCTGACAGAAGCAATGAGAATAATAGAAACATACGGGAGGTTCTCAGGGTTAAAAATAAATTGGCAAAAATCCGCATTAATGCCTCTGGGAACAGGTAATGAAAGGAGAGCCCAGACCCCATTAAAAATAGTAGAAGTCTTTAAATATTTAGGAGTAAACATAACGTTGAAACATGAAGATGAGATGGAAGCTAATATACTCCCACTAGTAGAATATGTAAAGAGAAAATTGGAAATATGGATAAAGCTACCAATATCAATGGCAGGCAGAATTCACCTGATAAAATCTATTATACTACCCAAGTGTTTATATGTATTTGCACATTCCCCAGTAAAAATACCAAAACAGATATTTAAAAAATTAAACTCGCAGATGACTCGGTTCATTTGGGCATATGGAAGATGTAAATTAAAATTTAATAAATTACAAAGACCAAAGACAGAAGCTGGACTGGCCCTCCCGGATTTATATTTATACTATTTGGCAGGACAACTGAAACATCTAAGATCATGGGTAGGACAGGAAAAAATAACAAGGATAGAGGAATATCTCCTTAGCAAAATGCAAATAGATGACTTAATGACGGGACTAGAATTAAAAGACCTGAGGAGAGTGGGAGTAAAAATTCCCCTCTTGAAACTGGCAAGGACAGTATGGAGAGAGGCTAAGAAACTGACGGGATTTGTTGGAATCCCAACAGAAACTGCGCTTTGGAACAACCCAAAATTTGAACAACTGGAAGCCTTTGAGGACAGTAAATTTTGGAAGCAGAATAAGATAACAACTTTTGGTCAGCTATATGACAAAAATGTAATACTAACCTATGAAAACCTGTGCAAACAATATAATTTACTGAGTAAACAGTTTTACAGATACCTTCAGCTGAGGCAGGTGCTACAGACACAGTTTAGAAGAGAGGAAATAAAAATATCCAAATATCCCCTTATAGGGATCCTGAGATCACAGGGACCTAAGGGATTGATAGCAAAGATTTACACACACCTGTTACAGAAGAAAATAGAAGGCGAACCACTGAAAATAAGGGATAAATGGCAGGAGGCTATCCCAGACATGAGCGATCATGAATGGGATGAAGCCTGTAATTCTCACTGGAAGGTATCCCCTGCAATGAACAACAGGATAATACAGATGAATATAATACATCAGACATACTTGGCTCCAAATAGATTGTATAAAATGGGGAGGATGACTGAACCAAGATGTACTAGATGCGGGCAGGGGGGAGCAGACTTCCTTCATGTAATGTGGTACTGTGGTAAAATAGGAAAATATTGGCAACAAGTAGCTAGGAAAATAGGAAGAGTCCTGAATAAACCTTTTATAGCTACGATGGAATTATGTTTGTTGGGGATATTGAGGGAAGAGAGAGATAATAGAGATAATAATACCTTCTTAAGGGAGGTATTGTTCCTGGCAAGAAAACAAATAATAGAAAAATGGATTCAGCCATATCCCCCGACAGTAACCCAGTGGGTGAGAGCAGTAAATCAGGTCCTACCCTATGAAAAAATAATGTATGAACAAAGGGGAAATGGGCGAAGGTATGAAAAAATATGGGCAAAATG